>JAYJMB010004877.1:0-55639 GCA_036873735.1 Pouteria campechiana | reverse complement strand
TATAAGCCTTACACGAATCAAAGTACTTCCAAAATATATAACTACAAATGGCATGTAGGACCATATATTCTAGTGGCCTTTTCCAGCTAGGAGTATCCCATCACAAGTCGTGTAACACAAACATGAGGATAGTTGGGTCAGAATTGATTTTATGTCCTTGGAAGTATAGCCTTTCCATTTCTCGTGTTAGAGTAATACAGGAAAGCAACATGAAGAAGCACCATGGCTTATCAGAGTTCATTGCTACAGCGCACAGGCGACGGAAATGCATAAGCTTGGTGCTGCTTTATTTACACGTTCCAATAGTTGTGTATTTAAGGTTGGAATTATCAGTTGGTATTTAAGGTTGGAATTATCCCAGACGAAGGTGGTGGGGGTCATTTGAAGGCGGCGCGGCTGGCTTGCTCATTTCCTTTGTAAACCTTCCTTTTATCCTTGGCCGCTTTTCCGCATATGCCTTCCTTGATTCATACCGAATTTGCTTCTCAAAATTCCTATTCTGCTTCTTCTCTCTGTACCTCGAGATCCTTGCCTCTCTCTCAGTCATTGGACTGATAGGGTCGGAAACGATGGCACTGCCGACCTTCATGTTTTTAGTCGAAGAATCAGTCAATGTGCTACTGGAAAATGACTTCTGCATAAAAGTTACATCAGGTGATCAAAGACATCCTCGAGATATAGAATGGAATTACACACGATGACACATTGATAGTTGTTTTAGAGCAATACCCATAAACAAGGACACGTGAAATAACATGTAAAAGAGTCTTTTCCCTTTGAAATCATAGGAATTTCCACACTTCGAGTGCCTTTGTACATTTAAGAAAGAAAACCCTAATATTTCCAAAAATAGAAAATAAGACCCTAGTATCTCCCCAAAGAGGGAAAGCAATAGCTTTAAGTGCTTAACCTCTTTTAGTCACTAAACATACTGGCATTAATTTCTATGACAAGAAAAATCAATGCTGTCAAAATCCAATCAACCGCTGAATTGATTAAGTGTTTAGTCCTGTATGGATCGATTTAATTATTCAATTTCTATTAGTTTTAATGAGCTAAAAACATTTTATATAAAAATTTTAATAATAATAAATTGGTAGCACATACATAGAATAAAAAAAAAGAGATTATACTTCTTTTACCTCTAAGTTATTCCCTATCATTTTATTGTATTGATGTCAATAAATAAATTTTAGAAAATTGGTGATTTACTTAATGGACTAGATTTTTCGAAGTTCTTTTCTTTGAGTCCATGAAATCAAACTACAGGCCGAAATGTAGCAAGCTATTCATGGACTAGATTTTTCGAAGTTCTTTTCTTTGTACGACTCAAGCAATAGTTCAGTTTAATTTTCTCGACTTCCCCATTTACTATAAATTTGTATTTTACTGTGAATAGAATTATCCTTCTCTCTATGCAACATGCGAAAAGAGAAATGTAAACTAGAAAAGTCGACATACTGGGTATAAAGGTATAAGTATTGACAAAATTGAAATACTCAGTCGACTATCATAGTAAAGTAACAAACAAAAAAGAAAAGAAAACTAAGTGAATAATGGTAGCCTAGAAACTCTTGGGCAACCTTTTCCATCTTATAAAATTCCTTATCTGTAACAAAATTTTGGTGGGTTTCTACCCAAAAATAAAATAAAGTAAACGAAAAAGGGTTCCCCAACAAGATTCACCCTTTACAGATGAATAAAATTTTTTTTTCTAGCATAATTTTAGGATTTACGCTTCCAACTAAAATTATTGTATACGACATAAAATTATAAATGCATCGAACGAAAGTCAGTAATGTATAGAAAAACATGCAGAAGTAGTGAATTAAAACGGTATAGTGTAGAATTGAGCAGTGGAATTATACACTCACGGCAGTGGCACAAGATGCTGCTGCCCGTCCCATGACCGAGACCTCCAACGATGGAGGCGACCTCGGCGAGCTGGGAGTGCTGGAGGAGCACACATCAAATGTCAAACGCCGAGGCTTGCAGTGACGATCTGAGTATTGTGCGACAGCAAGGGGCGCTATTGAGGCTGCTGCTTCATCTGGCCTGCTGCTCCTGCTGCTGCAGTTGATGTCGTCGAGCAGCCAGGCAACGGTGTCTTCCTGGGCGAAGAACTGAAATTCATGCACGGGAGGCGGTGCCTGGAGCCAGGTGGGGGACAGATGGGCAATGCTGCTGTAAGCGCAGTCATGGCCGCAGCAAGAGCTTCCAGTGCTGCGGCAGAACTCGCAGAGCCGCGACGTCGTTGTCATGTTCTTGTGGAGGGGAGAGTCGGGAGGGTAAGTTGGTAGGAGAGTTAAATGGGTGGGGAGGATTGAGACGACTGGGAGGAAGGCGAAGAGCCAATGGCAGCCAACCAATAGATATAGACGATCTCTGCTTGCGATCTGCGCTTTACTAACGTGGCTGATTCTTCACCACCTTTTAGATATTGGGAGATAAACGTCTTTGCTAGGTGTGGTGGTCCCCACTCTCCAGTGTGCAAAAGCTACTCTCGATCGGGTGGGAAAAGCGTTCTATACAACTTTAGATAGACCTTCCAAACATCTCATGTTGAGGTCAATCCTAGGTTAACCTTATTTATTAAAATTCCAAACTATAAAATTCCAACGTTCGTAGGCTATGTGTGGTGGTTGAAGTCAGCCAAATCCTAACCCTACTTGGGTCAAGTTTAGTTGAAGATTGGGATAGATAGTAGAAAAACTTGTTTGTGGTATATGAGTAATTTCAAAAGTCAAGATTCCTACGATAGCTTTGTAACTTGAATACGGTGTTGATTCATCCTTAGATATACTATTGATGTGTGGCCATTCATATCTATCATTCAGTTTGTCTAAGAGGAATTAGAACATATGCAAATTGTATGAAGACATCTTAATAATCAAATTAATGAAAATTTGTTGGTTGCTAGAATGCTTAGATAGCAGTATAAAGAGAAATTATATGGTTGATATGATCCTATTAATTAAGTGTTGAAACAGTACGAAGCAGTCCAAATTCAAAAGGAAATCCTGTGCTTAAAATTCCTTTCAGCTACAGTCAGTTTAGTCCAAATTTCAAGGAAAATTATGTGGTCAATATTATCTTCTCAATATAGTTATTCCTGCTTGGCAAGCAAGTTAGAGTGGCATAGGCTGCAATAAAATTACACAACATGAATCTAGCTCTCTGAAATCTCAACACCACTCCTTTTTGCATTATAGGCCTTGCTTAAATTTTCTGAATTTATCTAATCAATTTAAGTAATGAACTTATCCAGTTATTTGACTATGCAATGTATAAGATTTTGTATCTCACTGACGTTTAAGACTCTTGTAAGGCTATGAATGTGGCTTTTTAGCTTTCATATGCTATGCATGAAAAATGGGTTGTTTTCAAATGTAGCTGAAGAACCAGCACGTTGTTTTCTTAGCTTTTACGTGGTATGGAACATACAACAGGTCATTTGAAAGGGGGCTTAGGGTTAGATAAGGTATTCTCCTTAATTTTCTAAACCATAGAAATCGGGTGGGGTTGGATCGAATGGGCCGCAATAGCTTTAACTCGTCTTGATTTTCGATTCAAGTTGTACAAAATTTCAACCCAACCTCACCCTAGCAAGTAGTAGAGGTGTCCCAGCCTGGTTGAAATTTGAGGGAAAAATCAAGTCAGGCGACACAAAAAAATAAAAGATTGAAACATCTGTTTCCAAGAAATGCGGTTTGGATACGACCTACAACATATGATTATGATTTTGTAAAATTTAAAATATCCCGGTGGACTTGGGCAATGAGCCTAATCTTAAAAATAATAAAATTTAATGGCAAAAAAATTGAATTTAATAATATTGTTGTTCACGGTGCTTAATTAGTGCCAAACAAAACTTATTATCATGGGTGATTGATGATTACTTGGAAAGTTCTACAAATTATGAAAAGGATTACGTAAATAGCATTGAATAGAGAATCCTTTCCAATCCATTCCAATTGAATTGGCCACGGGGGTTTATTTTTTTAGTACCAGAGATACAGATGTGTATGCTGACCACTTGTCAGGTGGTTTTCTGAATGGCTTCATTGATTTGATCGACTCTCTTCTCTCCATCATACAGAAAAATGGGATTGAATTGAAACGGAAGCATTAGCGTTTCCACATTAGCACATATGTGACTGGTTGACCCGCTTTACTCTGCTCAATCATTTCTAGCTGTGGAAGGAAGGGTGGGCCCACAGGAGTTGGAAATGGACCCTCGTGGACCTGTAGTTCTGGTTCCTCGATAAGAAAGCGACCCGGGCATCAGTCCGCCTTGGATAGCTCCGTCACGTTCCACGGGTCCCAACTCTAATCACCTTTTGCCACGTTTCTGCCTGACTGGGTTCCAACTAAATCACCATTTGACACGTTTGTACGCCACTGGGTTCATTGCACTTCGAATAAAGTGAAGTCGGTGGCAACTTGGGAAGGCCCGCGCTATACGTTTGATACTGCCCTTTTTAATAAATAATTTTAATTTAGTTTCTAAATCATCTTATCTGCGTATTAATAATTCTAATTCAATGGATAGGCATCTTCAATGAAGAATTAATTCAATTGTCAGATTTTAATATCATTTAATATATTAAAAGATTCTAACTGTTTATTAAAGATTTAACACCCTCATCTACATTAGGAGGAGGATGATGGGTGCACTTCGCCCAGGAATTATATGATGCAGACATGATCTGGTGTAGCCAACATTTCTGCAGTGGGGATGGAATGCATCAACGTTACTTTCATGACCGTCGTGGTACATACGGCCGCGTGTTTCAGAATCTGCCAACGTCACTCAGGCCTCGTTTGGCCGCACGTTTTAGGAACTTGGACGGACGTTACTTTGCAACCTAAACATTTAAAAGTACTGTATGCTGCCCACTGCATCAAATGCCAAAATTTCGATGTTTCGGTCGAAGCAAGAATTTTTTTGTTTTTTAAAGCGCTTTCCTTATTAACTAGTGTTAAGATAATATTATACTCTTCTTCTCCAATAAAAGATAATGTCATAAGCATAAAATTAAAATCATATTCAAATATTCGGATACTATGCGAGTGTTGTCATTTATTAAAATTTCAATTCCTTTCTAATCAGTAAATTTTTCACTTATCTATATTGATATTAATTTTTTAGATTATAAAAATAAATTTTATTTTTTATATTTCTTTTTTATTTTGATGGATGATTCAATATACAAAGGAGCTTCATATTCTTATTTTATTCTCTCAAATCAGCTTATGATTTTTTTAGAAGCTCTTTATGCAAATTAGTAGCTTGACTCAAAATTCACTCGCAATACTAGATTGTATTGTCTAGATGCAAGTCCTTACAGATTTCAAGTCCTAATATGAATAACTTGGGTATTGACTACAGTTTGAGTATTTGCCATCAATGTTATTAAATCGGGCTGAAGGTTGAATAGATTAAGCTTGTGATGCATGGTTTGTCCAATTTAACTATATGATTCAATCGAATTGATTGATTTAATAATTTTAACAAGAATATGATAAAAATTTAAATCATATATCTTAACTTAAATGAATAAATAATTTACCACTAAATTATATTAAAAATATTTTATTATTAGCATTTATTTTAAATCTTAAATTTTAATCTGCATATTATATTAAACTTTCGTGAAAATTTTTATGAAATATAATTATTTTATCATAAAATATGCATTAAATTATGATATTTAAAATATTTAAATAATATTATTGGGTGCTTTTTATTTGAAAAAGAAGTTTGATGCGAGTAGAATTTATTCTTATTTGGCTCCATCATTTAAAATATTTGTATAATCCTAAAGCTTTGTGGGTACTAATGAATTTGCACGTCACTCTAAAGTCTTCTATACCGTTTCTATTTTTAATAGTTTTCAAAAAATTCATTAATTTTAAACTTATTATATCCTTAAATTAAGATATGTAACAAATTAATTAGAATTGAAAACTAACACTTAATTCTAATGATTATCTTAGGTGATATTTTAAGAATAATTAATTTTGTTCAAGTTTAGGTTTTATGAATGTAAATTGTGAATGCTTTTGTATCTTTTATTATTTTTATGTTCATTATGCATTATTTATGAAAATGTTTATGATGGAAGGATCAACTCCTATGGAGCTTAATGGTGGGAGTTCTCATAAAAAAAAAAAGAAAACTCAATGGAATGAGATAAGTTTAGAAGCCTTCTTGAAAGCATGTGTAAATGAGGTGTGATTTGGGAATAGGCATAGAACACACTTCAATAGATTGTGGTGGAAGAATATTATAGTTAATTTCAATGCATTAATTGAAAAAAATTATGATTACAAGTAGCTTAAAAATAACTGGGATGAATTGAAGAAAGAGTGGCAAGTGTAGGACAAATTGACAGGAAAAGAAACTGGATTAGGATTTGATTTTCTAAAGATGACTATGCAAGCTAGTGATGAATGGTGGAACAAAAAATTACATGTTAATTTAAATTTTTTTATTCATAATAATTCATCAAATTAATAGTAATTAAATATTTTTTATTATTAAAATACAGAAAATTCCAAAGGCAACAAAATTTAGAGAAAGAGGATTACAGTTTAAAGATGATATGAAAATTCTATTTAAGGCTTAGTTGTTGTAGTGATAAACCATCCTTTAGAGTATTTCCTTATGATGAGGAAGGGATTTGTGATCAAGTTGATTATGAGTGTATTGACAAAAATGATATTAAAAGATAATGACACGAATTAGACAACAACCCTATGGATGACAATCTCTCTAATGTTGGTAAAGAAGGTGATAAAGTTTAGATTATAGAAAAGAGAAAAAGTCAGAAGTAAACATATGAGAAAGAGAGGAGCAAGACAAGTACTGCTATACGAATGACAAATTGCATGAAGAAGTTAGTTGAAGTAATACAATCTCATAACTTTAAAGATAAAAGAATGAAAGAAGAGAAAACTAGTGTTGAAAGTGTAATAGACATTATTCGTACACTGCCTGGAATGGAGGTGATAAGTGAATTTTTGTGGAAAGCAAGTAATTTACTATTTGATAAGGTAAATAAATAGATGTTTCTTACTATGAAGGAACTGGAATTGTACATTGAGTGATTGAAAAGAAAGATAAAATAATTCAATGTGGAATGAAAACCTAGTTTTTGTGATTTTTAAGAGTGATATGTCATAAAAAATTTCATATATTTTTATGGGATTATCATATATTTGAAGCATAATGTTATGATTTTGATCCTTTTTGGATATGTCAGTTAAATATTATGAAATGAAGTTTGATTTTTTGTGGAATATTATTGTGATTGATTTTAAATATTATTATAATTGATTATGATCCTTTTTGGTAATCTAAATTAATTATTATAAAATGCAAATTGAATTTTCATGAAATATTGTTGTGATTTATTTAAATTTTTTGGGTCATCTTAGTTAATTAGTATAAAATAAAGTTTGAATTTTCATGAAATATTATTGTGATTGATTTTGATCTTTTTTAGTTAATTATTATGAAATGAAATTTGATTTTTATGCAAATCATTATTGTCATTGATTTTATTATTTTCATTATAGTAGGTATGTCATCAACTAATGATGACGAAAGTAAATCTAATGATGTTATTGAAATAGTATCCATTGGAGCAATATTGGTTAGTGCATACTATTCACAATTTTTGCCTTCAGCAACCGTGTAGAACAACATTATATAGTGGCTTCCAATTTGTTAAAGATATACTACTTCATGAAATATGTTGTCGTGAGAGCTTTAGGATAGAGAACCATGTCTTTTACCTATTTTGTAATGCTTTAGTTTATAAGTATGGATTAAAAAATACGAGATTAATGAGGGTTAAGGAAATGATTGAGATATTTTTATAGACTATAGGTGAAAGGGTTGGAAACAGAATGGTACAAGAGCGTTTTCAACATTTAGAAGAAACATTTAATAGACATTTTTATGCTGTTCTTAAATCAATCTTAAGAATGTCAGTTAACATATTAAAGCCTGAAGATCCAAACTTTAAAAAATCCCTCATGAAATAGAAAATGACAAAAGATATTATCCTTATTTTAGAGATTGTGTAGGAGCCATTGATGATACACATGTTTCTTGTATTATTCCTTATAGTAAGCAAGCACAATATATAGATAGAAAAAGTTGTCCAACAAAAAATATAATGGCGGCTTGTGATTTCAATATGTGCTTCACATTTTACATTGGTTGGATGGGAAGGAACAGCTCATGATGGTTGAATATTTGCTAAAGCTCTTAAGAATAGACAATTGAATTTTACTCATCCACCTTCAGGTTTAGATAAATTATTTTAAAATTTTCTATGCTTTAATAGTAATTTGGAAATACTAATAAATATTTTTTAATTTGAATTGATAGGAAAATATTATCTTGTTGATGTGGGCTATCCAATGCCTATTGGGTATTTGGGACCATATAAAAATCAATGATATCATATACCTGATTTTAAGCGCAAAAGTGGTTTTGGAAATCAGGATGAAGTATTTAATTAGTATCACTCAAGTTTGAGGAGCATCATCGAAAGGACACTTGGCATATGGAAAAGAACATTTGCTATTTAAAAAAACATGCTAGCTTACCCATATGATGTTGGGATTATTGTATGATTTTGATGACAACAAAACTTATCTTAAGACTTGATTTATGCCAATGATGCTTCTATTATAGGAAGCTTGAAATGTAAAAAGATATGCTTGAAATATGCACACTTTATTAGGATATTATTTACGTAAGTATATACATCTTGCTATAGGTCTAAATATATTTTTGAATGAAAAAGAATGAGTTTTTAGATTAGTTTATAAAAATAAATCATGATTCAAATTACATATCTATGCTTTATAATTTATGAAAACTTTATATAAATAATTATATTGTGATTACAATGAAAAATGTTAATTTAACAATGTGGCAAAAGTGCAAAAATTTTCAAGTACAGGTTTGCTGCTATAATAATTTTGCTATAGTAAAATGCTACAGCATTGGAAGAAGTGGAGAATAAAACTTCAGACAAATTAACAGATGAATTTCTATAGTGATTCGCTACGGTAATGTTGCTATAGTGCTTGCAAATAAACATATTCGTCTAATACTTACTTTAGACAAATTAATAGACAAAGTGGTACTATAGTGATATGTTATAGTGACGCTATTACAGTACTCGTAGACAAACTTATTCATTTGATACTAACTTCAGACAAATTAACAAACAAAGTGATACTACAGTGATCTGCTACAGTAATGCTACTACTGTAGCCGCGAACAAACTTATTCGTCTGATACTTACTTTAGACAAATTAACAAACAAAGTGGTGCTACAGTGATCTACTACAGTATCGTGCTACAGTAACTTGTTACAATGAAAATTTATTATTTTTAAATATAAAAAAATTAATACTCTGCAACAACTGTTTCTTGCAACAATACTCTTTTAAGCGGTCTACAACCTTTCTGGATTATAAAAATAGACTATCTATTAAAGGAGAACGAAATGCTTGAAGGTTTTTAGTACTAAATAAGAATCAATATTAAGAACCTATTCAAATTTCCAAGTATAAGACTGCAGATATTTGTTCTAACCATCTGCTATATTTCAAAAAGTTTGAGTTATAGAGATTTCGAAATATGCTCAAAGATGTTAATCCAAATACTCTATTCGAAATCTCATACCCTCCGCAGAAACAATGAAAAGGCAATAGATGAAAGAAGAAGTTTAGAGAGTAAAACACATTTATTTGAAAATAAAGAAGCCAAAATTCATCTAGAATCAACTATGGACAAAGTAGGAGATGAAGAGACTTTGTCCAGCTGGAAAGAGACAGAGAAAAGACTTTGTCTGATATTAACTTCAGACAAATGCAATAAAGCACCGGTCAAAGTGGAGCGATTGAGTTTGTCAGAATTTATTATCTTATTTCCAAAATCATAAATCGAGTCAAAGTTGCAGCATCTCCTCATTTGTTAGTTGCCTAAATCAGCTATTCACCTTCTTCTATGTTAAGGTCAGCATTACAGAATAACTCTAAGCATATGAGAATTAATTAGAGGATGACATTTTTAAATGGAAGATTATCAGAATAGTCTTCTACATTTATTTTTTGATCATCTACTTTTGTCTTTGCATTCAATGAAGATCATTTTCCTTTAACAGTCAAGTTTTCAAGAGAGCTGTTTAAGGAGAAGAGGTGAGATGATTCAAGGTGGTGAAGGAATAGTTTTCAATTGAGCTTAATATTATGCAAATTTTTTCACCCATGGCCAAGAGCTTAAACTGTCATTTATCTTTATAAGCCTCAATCTGCATATCTTTACGGCCATTGAGTTTATATTTTAGAAAGATCTTTATATATTATTAGAGTTAAAAAAGATCTCATCTTCCCTATACTTAAATGTATATAGGTTTTCTGATTAATCTAAAAACTAGAGAGTTAGTGGTGATCTCTGAAAATCACATTATATGAGTTATTTGTGAGCTTTGAAAATTTATCAAGTTTGCTGCTAATATTTGAAACCAGTGAGTTTCCTGGTGAGCTTGTGAAAACCAGAAGAGTGTTGGGAATACAATGTATATACCTCTTGGAGCTAGAATCTAGAAGAGTGTTAGAAATATTAGTTTATGGCCCCCAAAGCTGGAATTTAGAAGAGTATTAGGAACCATTGTTTATGCCCCTTAGAGCTAAAATTTAGAAGAGTGCTGTGAGCACCGTTATATTTCCATTGTATAGGATATAGTGGAACCCAAGACATAAGAAAAGTGTTCTCTTGGAAGAGTGGACATAGGGATGAGGTTCCTGAACCACTATAAAAATATTGTGTGTACTATTTGTTTGATTACTTTACTTTTCTTGCATATTACTGCTTTATCATTTATCTCATACCGTATTGCACACAAGCACAAAAAAGCATATTAGTTAAATGGGGAACAATCAAGAATTTTTTATAAACTTAATTCAATCCTACCCCTTCTCTCTTGAGTATAACTATCCTAAATGAACATATGATACCCAGGTTCATATTATTGTTGCAACTATGGTTATATATAATTTCATATGGAAAAGTAGTAGAAAAGATTTTGAATTCATAAATTATGACAATGAGGAGGAATTACTATTAGAAGAATATGAGAATGCTAATCATTCAAATGTTATGGCTTTACAAGCAAACGTCAATGAGTAATCTCTAAAAATGCTAGCTTTGCATAATTAAATAGGAAATAAAATGGTTAAAGATATGTTTAATGTTTAGGTTAATATTATAAACCCTTTTAAAGATTCTATTTTTATGATATATGGTTTCATATTTTGATGACTTTGTAACAAGAAACATCTGATATTGATGACCAATTTTTATCTTGTTTATATGGTTTGGTTTCCTGTTTATTTTAAAAAAATTAATACTTTCAACTAGATTTGATGAATAGTCTTCCTAATTTTATACAGTGGGTTATCATGATAATTTTCTTTACTAATTTATTTATTATTTATTATAATAGTTTAGTCCCTAAAAAAATTATTTTTTATATTTTAGCTTACTATTTATTTAATTATAGTTTTTTCTTTAATATGTAAAATAAAAATTATTTATAAAAATATTAATAATATATTAAATCAAAATTTATAAAAATAGTGCTAAGATTTATATACAAGAACTTTATAATAACTATTAAATAAATAATATTTTATATTTTCTTAAAATTCTTTTTCAAGATTTGGTCATTTACATAATTCTTTTGAAGATAATTAGTTATAAAGTTAAAGTATAATTCTTTTCTCCTTTTTAGTCATTGGCATAATAAAAATACTTTCATCGTATTATAACAAAACAAATATGTAATACGAAAAGTACTTTTAAAAAATATCTTACTTAAAGTATTTTTTACTAAAGTTTTATTACAACAATGTTTTTTTAATAGTACTTAAATTCCACTATGGGGCTAAACGGGAACTCAATAGTGTTTTGCTACCTCACCGGGCTGCCTACCTTGGTCCAAGGAATGGGGGAAATGAAAAGCCTGAAAGAGTTTGAGATGTACTTGTGTAAATTGGGCCGAGTTGGGAGCAATCCTAAAATTTCATTTGCAAAAGTCTCCAACAATCTTAATCCTAACTCTATTTTTATAATATTAATTCAATTCTAATCTAACTTTTATGAAATCAGGTTAGATTAGAGGTGAATTATGTTAATGTTGGGGTTGAAAAATCTGGTTTTAATTTTTTATTAAATTCATTTTATGTAAAATTTTATGCCAACTACAATAAAAACATTAAAAAATATTATTTCAATATTGAAATGTAAGAAAAATATGTGGAAGCACATATCTGTACACAGGCTATATTTAGGCATATTTAAAATTGGGTAAAAGTCAATTCAGCTTTACGGTGGGGTTAAATCCAAATTTGCCAACCCATATTTCTATTTCTCTAATTCAACACAACATTTATGGATGGGGTTGGTTGGGTGTAGGTTTGATGGAATATTAAATAAAAGAAAATTTATTTTTCTATAGGACATGTAAAATCCTTGTTAAAGTTTTGGCTTCATTCAAATCAATTATAAGATCAAGCCCATCTCATTAATGAACCAAATTTCCAAAATTAAATCATCCATTCCGTGGGCTACATGATGGAAAGATCATCGCAATAAATTCTCACAAATTGGATGGTCATGTAAAAGGATCATTATGTCATTCAAATCCATTCGACTCATGTGATCTGTAACATCTCCAAGTCTAATCAATGTGAATTATTGTCAGATTTGGACCTACCAGATTCTGTTGGCACATAGAACCCATAAGATTTTGCCCATTTGAGCTAACTTTTCTAGCCCAAAAGGGGTCTCAGAATGACTTGCCATAGTTCACACTCAAACCCTTAATCTCAAGTTATATTGGTTTCAAAACCAACTCTCTCACAAGCTTCGCTACTTGTAACATTCCAAACTTTAGCCAATGTGAAATATTGTTCGCTTTGGGTCCACCAAATCCAACTAGCACGCATAGTCAACAAAATTTTGCTCACTTGAGCAAACTCTTCTAGCTCAAAAGGTGCCTCACAATGACTTGATTATTCTCAAAATCTCTTTCACCACACATCCAATGTAAGATCACCACATCTGCTCATATGGTAGTGGTTAGAAAGTGGCTTTGATACCATTTTAACATCCCCAACTTTAGCCAATGTGAAATATTATTCGCTTTGGGTCCCACCAGATCCTATTGGCATGCAAAATCTGCACGATTTTGCCCATTTAAGTCAACTTTTCTAGTCCAAAAGGTGTCTCACAATGACCTGCCACAGTTCACACTCGAACTCATGATCCCAAGTCATATTGGTTTGAACCCCTGATCTCAAGTTATATTGATTTCCTAACCAACTATCTCGCCAACTGAGCTAGTAGCCAAGTTGGTGAGAGAGTTAGTTTTAAAACCAATATGACTTGAGATCAGGGGTTTGAGTGTGAACTGTGGCAATTGAAGCTAGCTTTAACATACAGGTGGATGAGACATTTTACTCGTGCCGTTGAAGGATCTAGTTGAAAAAAGGTGATACCATGCAATTGATGCAGACTAATGCAAGCGAGCCTCCTCTATGTAGTCAAGCTATTCATCAAAGTGGAGGCCAACTCATGTAGCCGAAGTTCAGCCTAGGTTGCAACTTGTGCAGCTAGGGAAACATGTGGTCAAGAGATGTGCAACTAATTGTGCAATTGGGAAGCAAAAAAATTCTACAACTGCGCAATTGAGGGTGTTTTTTGCCTATACCGTCATGCCATGCAATTGAGGATGTTTTCAGCCTATGCTGACATGCCATGCAGTTGAGGGACTAATAATCTCGTGCACAAATGACTAGCAACAAGCCTTCCATTGCTAACATGTAGTCAAGACAACTACAATGGGATTTATCCAACGGGTACTTGATTTACATGCGCAGTTGAGTAGCCAGCTATTATATGCACAGTTAAGATGTTGGCAATGGTGCAAGTGGGCCAACATATTCATCCTATGCAGTTGAAAATGCCGTCGTTGTTGAACCCATCTTGCCAAAGAAGCTGCTCCCATCCACGCAGCTAGGCAGCCAGTATAGTCAAACCCACGCAGTTGAAGTTATCTCCATGCGCTAGCAAACCACATACCAGGCAACAACCCATGCAGATGAGGGAGATATAACCACATTAGATCATGAAGACTCATTTTAGATGATGAAATAGATGCCACTGAAACATAGAAGCCAAAATCGCTATCTAAATTCAATGAAAAAAATGACCGATTGGAATTGAGTGTCTCACTCAAACAGATGATGTAATTAGAGTTCTCATGGTCATGAGACATTGTTGGAAAAACGAAGAAAATAAAATGATGTTGGATCAATTTCCTTAGTATGTGCACATCAAATTGACTCTAGAGACTAGGACTTTAATATAATATTACACAGCTAACACCTACATGATTAGCATCTACATGGATACAAAAATTGTTAAGTTGTGTGAGTTGAAATGACCGACATGAAAACTCCTATGGAAATAAAGTAGCTGCTAAAGGTGTAAATAAGCCATCACGTATGAAATATCCATCCATGCAGATAGAATGATTTCACGGATCGTGCAAATGGGAGGGGGTGGACATTAATAGCTTGAGTAATGTTGGTGTTCAAGACAACATTTTGGTAATCAAAATTTTCCAATTGCACAATTGAAATCAATAAGGCCCATGCACGAGGCTTCATGGAAATTCTTACAATTTGGTGGATGCACTCTATGTGATGAGATATGCAAAAAGGTGCATCATCTAAATTTATTTTGTAAGTTAATTGCATGGTACCTACCTAGATATGCATGCAATTATTTGGATTAAAAAAAGATTGGCAATCTATATTAGTAAATATATTTTAATTAAAATTTTTGGGATGGGCCAATAGTGCAAGTGAGAATTGCAAAAATGTCTAAGACGTCGCAGTCAGGCTCTCTTTTGGGATGTGGCAGTCAGGCTCATTTTCTAAGACATGGCAGTCAATCTCCTTTCTAGGACGTGATAGTCAGGCTCCCAAGATGTGGCAGTTAGGCTCTCTTCCAAGGTGTGACAGTCAAGCTTCCTTCCAAGGTGTGGCAGACAGACTCTCTTCTAATGCGTGATAGTCAAGCTCCTTTCTAAGACATGACAGTCAAGCTCCATTCTAAGACATGATAGTCAGGCTCATTTCCAAGACATAGTAGCCAAGCTTCAGTTTTCAAGATTGCCCTTGGAGGTGCAATCAAGGCATTATTTCCCAAATTGCCCTTAGAGGCTTAGAAACTATAAATACCCTTACTTGATAGAACTTTAGATTGAAGGAGCTTGAGGATTTTTCAAGAGGCAGGTGCCTCCCATTACATCAGTGACCTTTAGCCTTTGGTAATTTCTCTTAATGTTTGAGGGCATTCTAACATGGCCTCATCATGTACACATGTGGTTTCCACCCATGCTGTGGTAATAGTGGGTCTTATATAATTAATAGATAACAGGATAATGTTGGATTAGATATTTAAAACATATTAAAATCTATTTAAACACTAATTAGACCTTATAAATAGCAGAGTTGCCCTAAAAATAACTCATGAAATCAGGGATATGATGACATTATCTTAAATTAATCAAGAATTGTCATTAGTACTAATCATTGCTATTAGTACTAATCACATTAGGCTTAATTAACTCAAAATATAATTAGACTTAATTCATGCAACCTGACTCTATGATCTCTAACAGGCTAAAAGTAAAGATCACCCACTTTCAACTTTTTATTGGATATTGGAAAACGCCATCCATCCAAAACACTTAAAAGCCTAAGTCTAGGACTAAGTCATTGAGTCATGAATCACCGAGTCAAACCTTAGCAAAAACCACTTATTGAATTACTCAAAAGCTTAAGCTTAGGACTGAGTCACTAAGTCATGACTCATGGAGTCAAACCTTAGCAAAATCACTTCAAATTACCTAAACTCAGTTAATCTGGTTCACTTTTCCTAAGCTTCTAATAAGCAATTTGAGAAAGCTGACCAAAATCCAATCTAATTGGCCCATTCTTCCTAAGTTTCTCATGGGTAATGTGAGAAAGCTAAACTAAACCTAGGTTCCCTATTTTTTTTGATTTCTTTCAAGTCTAAATACAATAGAGATCACTCGGTTCTAAGTCCATTTGGGATATACAAATTGGGTAATAAATTACCTACTGTCTCTATTATTTATTACAGTTCAAATAGTAGAAATCATCCGATCTTAATTCCATCTTGGATAAATCAATTGGATCAAAAGACTCATTCTTTAGGTTGACTAAAAGTCTAGCAATTTAATCTAGAGTTGTGTCATCCTCTCCACCCATTGGTTTAAAGCGATCCCCTGAATATTAAGCCATCGTAATGTGCTAGGTGATCCCCAAAACAACACTATTTATTTGAGAGAGTATGTGTTTTATTTTTGGGTCTCTAGATGCATTATACTTTTCCTTTTAATCAAAGATTTTCTCCCATAATGGAGATGTAATTAGGACCACTTGTGATCTGGGATGTAAATATGTAATTTTCTGATATATACACATGCAAGTGTAATTAATTGAGAACATTAATAAAAAATAAAAATTGTTTGATTCATTCCAACAAATGACAAATCCTTTTTTATTCCATTTTTGTTATTCTTCTTTTTTGTGCTTGCTATAAGGTTGAACCAATCCAATTTACACCCTTAGTTAAATGGTGATATAGGTGAGGTAGTGGTATTTTCAGTCTTTATGGTGGATGAAGAAGGAATGGGTAAATATTTATTTAAAAGATAATTATTAAAGTTATATTGTGATTAAAGATAGTTAAATATCTTATAAAATAAAATAATATGGGAAAATAAAATTTTTTACTTCTATTACATTTTGGAGCTCTTATGCCCCATTTACTATAGAAAAAATAGTCCTTTAGTGGAAAGCTACATAATGATTTTTATCCAAATAATAAAAATGATATTGGTAAGAATAAAAATTTAAAACGACATTGATTACTTAGAAATTGGTTTCACAAAACTAAGATATGGAATTGCTTCTTATTGCCTAACAAAATCATTTGAAGAAATCCATCCCATTCATGGTGCCTATGATTATTCATTTAATAATAATGGTTAAACCATTTAAGTGATAAAACTATGGGAATCATAATGAAAATAAGAATTTTCAATGGATTTATATTCACTTTGAAAGTGATTAAATATCAGTGGCCTACCTAATTCTTGTATGAATTAAATTATTATGTTTATAAATAAGTATATTTTATTAAATAGGGTGAACGGAAATATTTTATATTTCATTAGATGATCTTGTTGTGGCCACATATGAAACGGTTCAACGTGCAGGTTCCATGGAATTTGTTCTAAGTGATTAGGACCCAAAATAAAATAGTGTTAATAAATTTATTGATAAAAATAAAATAGTGGGAAAAAATGTACATAATTGATGAAAATATAATCTATGTGAAAAGTGGATATTTTATTAAGGACAAGAGTATTCATATAATAACTTAAGATCTGAGTGTGATCAATCTTAAGATCTACTTATAATAACAATTTTGTCTTATTATGGGTCAGAGTGTAATCAATCTCAAGATCTATTATGCTTTAGATGAAACATAAGATAAGGTAGATATGCACAAAATGAACCATAAATGCCCCCACATTATTCAATGGCTAATTAAATACATCTAGTTTGCATACATGATAAAATAAATTTATTACATTTGTTTAAAATGGGAAGCAGTAAATAAAAATAGAAAATAATTTCTTCAATTTACCATAAATATCTTCAATAATAAGCCCCTTGATTTTTCCTTAATGCTGATCAGCACCATTGAAAAATATAAATGGAGTTGTGAGTTTAAAAAACTCAATAGGTGGAAAGGAAGACGCATCTAAACCATCTATATCAAAATCTCAATATATTTCTTAATTTCTTATCATTTGTCCTATTAATTATGATAATTAAACAGGAAAAAGGAATTTAAACATCTTATGACTGATCTTATGGCTGTAATCAATCATCTATGGGATCAAATCTAAGTCCTTCAAATCTGTTCATAAAAAATCATGAGATTTAGTCATTTTAAAAAAATCTGATTTGTCTATCTAATCCAGAACACCAATAACAGTGGAAATCGACCATAAACTTATCAAAATCAGACTTCGGGACCCCAAAATCTCAAATTAAAATCTGGCCGTCAAATTTAACTTCTGGTTAAGTCTGAACTCAAAAAGGCGGAATGCCTTTTCTTCTTCCACAACGGACAGCCACCATGACTAAACACAAAAACCCATCACCGCCCGCTGCCCGCCGCCATCTCCCGCCACCACCAGCGCCCGCCTCCGTCAGCGCAGCCCACCGGCTACCCGCTGCCGCCTGGCTGGGCTGGACACGCTCACAGCGTGCGTTCGTTTGGTCGGATTGGGTGGCTAAGGCCGGCCGACCTCCCTTCCATCTGATCGTTGGCCTAAAAATCAGATTTTTTATCTCTACAATGATCAGCACAATGTTGAAACCGGACAGCATTGATCAGAGACAAATTTGATTTTATTTCTAGTTTTCTACCATCAGAAATCTGGCCGAGGCTCTGGTTTGAATCTGATCTAATCAGATAAAAATCTGATTTTCTCTGGCCTTACATCAACGATCAGCACCAAATGGCAGCAATACTTGGACGGTTTGGATCTATGGGGCAGTCAAAATCCAACGCCTATCTCATTTTTGGTTTGGAATATGATTTGAATCTGAAATTTGGAATTTGATATTTTCTGGTTGATTTCCATCAACGAATCTGGGCAGCATAAATCTGATGAAATCTGATTTTGGCTTCTAAAATTTGGAATCTGAAATTTTCTGGTTGATTTCCATAAAAAAAAAAAAAAACAGCAATGGCCACATGGATCAGACTCAAGTATCTAGCCGATCACAACAGCGGTAAGCACTATCTTAACAAAAACTCTTACCACGAATTACTCGAGGTAAAGACTTCTGATACTTGGTTGGCCCTCGATTACACCTACGAACGTAGTTCACCAGCCATGAGCCCATTTTTATCCGCATTGTCCATCAGCCGGCACAAATGGCTTGAGCATGGATGAAGTTGGTTTCGATCGAGACATCTCAAAAGATGCGTGCCTGTAATGCCCAATTGCATGCCCACCATGCTGTACTAAAAACCCATGCAAGGTGCCTGTTGCAGCCTTTTCGTACAAGCGTTTCTGTCTCCTTTGTGCTATCATATATTGAAAACACGCGTTTCTGTCTCCTTTGTGCTGTCATACATTGAAAACACAAAAGAGAGGAAACACAGGGAGGAAGAATTGCCACGTCGAGTGCATGAAATGCAAATATGTGAACAGCAACAAAAAGAAACTCTATGCGATGCGGATGCATTTCATGAGACTGCCTATAATAACCCCGAAATGTACAATACATATTTTTCTTTTGTGTGATATTTCAATAGTTGAATATTTGATTATTGACTAGTTAACCATTAGGTTGTCAATGAGTCAGATTGACCTTCAATCATGGATAAAACTACAGACATGTTGAGCATAAATTTAGAGATTAAAAAAATTTATTTATTATTTAAATCTCAGCAACCTATATAGCTTGGATGATTAGAATAATGATCACTAAGAATAGAGGTCAAGGGTTTAAGGTTTGGTGAGATTTAGTTATGTTTATTTATTTATTTATTTTTCTTCTTGCTTGAAACCGTGAGACTCACAAAAGGATAAGTTTTATTGGTTTCTCTCTTTATCCTATCAATTGCATAATAAGAGGAGAAAATCCCTACTTAGTTGTGATTGAAACTAGAGTTCTCCCAGTTTTATGAAAGCAACTAGAAAAGATGTTTTTTCGTAGTCAGAGACCTTTTTCTACTATGATTGGACAATAGAGAGAAAATAGAAAGAAGAGAAAGGGAGAAGCAAATTGATGTGGGGACTCTTCGATAAAGCAGAAAGGGAGTTGTGAATTTGATTTTTCCTTCATTTATCTTTTGATTAATAAGTAGAATAATGATTTTTCATTATGTAGATTTATAAAAATTAATGTAAGAGGTGATGAATGTATCAATCAGATTCATGGATTTGATGCATTAGATTATCTATGCATTGATTAGATTTTAAATCGATGCATAGATTTATTTGGGAGTACATTATTAGATTTTCATGGATTAATGTGCTAGATTCATGGGAGTTTGAATACATGATTTAAATGAAAGAAATTTATGCGTTAGATTAACAAACCTCGGATATACTATAATGAACTGATTCTTTTCTTCAGTTAGAATGTTGTGATTGAAGGTGATTGAATGAACATATGTAGAATGGGATGCATATGTCATATTAGAATTTATATGTTGTGTGTCTACTTTTTATTGGAAGCGCACACTGTCTCTGGAATGGCTTTCCGATGTATATGTAGGTCATTCACATCAAGTCAGATGCATCCAATGCCCTTCTGGATGGGGTGGTCAATCACTGGATTGATTTCCAAGACCAAAATCAGATCCTAATTTTAAACTCCAAATTTGCAAACTGTCCATTCTATTTTGATACACAATCAATGTTATTAAAATTGAACTGGACCAGCCGATTTGATTGCTAACCAGTCTATGCATTGGTTCGATTAAGGCAGATCCGGTATGATGCTAAGAAACTGGAAGGACTAAATGGTCCAACCCTATTTCTCCTTAAAATTTAAAAAAAAACAAAACAAAAGGAAGCCTCTCTCCCAACTGCCCTAAATCGCAAACTGAGAGTGCAACTCCCCTCTCTCGATTGCCCTCTATGTTGAAGTTAAACCCGAACCCAACAACCTTATCCGCCACTGGCTGCCTTTCCCTCTTCATCTTTGATCGCCGACTTCCTCTCCTGCCTCAGAGTAAATTGGGAATAGAGTCAATAGACCCTCTCCCTCTCCCTCTCACTTGATCGCCCTCTGCGATAAACCCAACAAACCATTCCAGCACCGATTGCCTCTCCCTCTCCGTCTCCAGTTGCTGAATCCCTCTCCTGCCCTATCGTAAATTGTAAATAAACCTTCTTACTCTCGCCTGACTGCCCTCTACACCAAAGTGCCGAACTTAGCTTCCCATTCCAGTCGACTGCCTCTCCCTCTCCATCTTCGATCACCGACTCCCTCTCTGTCTCCCTCACATGTTCCTCAGTCATCAACGCAACCTCTCTCCCTATCACCCATATCGCCTTAATGAATAGGGGACCCTTTCTAGTCATGTAATCGATGACAGCTCTAGCATCTCTGGCGTTCCTTCTAGTTCTAGCATCTCCATATCGCTCTGGTGAGCAAAAGTAAGTTTTTTTTTAGATTTTAAATCTATATTTTCTATTTTTCAAGCAAATGATTTTTTTAATATTAGCAATTAACATGTGTTTTTATTTATGCTTGAACCTTTGAATAATTAGCATGTGTTTTTACTTATGCTTGAACCTTTGAAAAATTACATGAATCATTATATCTTTTTTCTTATTATCTTGGGACATCGAATCATTGCTTCATGCATATTATAATTATTATATTATTCAAAAAAGTTACAGTATTTACATATTTTTAAAATTATTAAAATTTTATGACATCATAATTATATTATGATGACATCACAATTCAAACCGATTCGAACTGAACTAGCTCATTGGCCAGTTCAATTATCGATTCGATTCTAATAACATTATACCCAATTAGAAATGACATGGGATGGTTGAATAGAAATCAAATTGACATCAAATTTAGGCTGCCCAAACTAGATCAAACTATCCATTATTGCGATTGTTGATGGAAAATTAAATTCAATGCCAAACTAAAGCTCAAGAAATTAGATGATTTTCTTGATGTAGTGAGCAAATTAGAAATAAGACCATCTAATTTTAGAATCATCAAACCTGTGTCTCATCAGAAGGAGAAGAGGGACAGTTCGGCCATGCTAGCCACCTAACTAGGTGGACGCATGCTGCCAGTGCATCTAGCCCAGCCAGGCGGCAAGGCAACGAATGGTGGTGTGATGGTGGTTGGCAGTAGATGGGTTTTTGGGTTTGGTTCAGCAATAGAAGCTGACCATATAAGGAAGAAAGGTTGTTGCCTTTTGATAGATTTTTTAATTAAATGATTAGAATTGAAATTGAGATTTTGGGGTCATTTGATGTCATATTTTAATGATTAAATAGTTATTTCTACATTTTTGGGTATTTTAGATAAGACAGATGGATCAAAATTTCCAAAAAGTGACTGAATCTTTAGATTTTGTATGGATCAATTTGAAGGGCCTAGATGTTATCCCTTAGATGATTGATTTGGCCCACTAAATCATTCATGAGATGTTTAGATTCCTTCATTCTATATAATTCTTGTGATTAATAGGTCAAATGATGAGAAATCAAGAGAAATTGTCCAGATTTTGGCCAAATCATGAAGTTTGATAGAACAATAATGGAGGGATAAGATTTACCTTTCTAGATTGGATGCTGTGGTCTACCAAACTTGTTAGATGGTTATCTAAGTTATTTACCTAATAGATGTTAGTGTACATTAGTTTTAATGTTATCAAGAGGATTGTATGTTTTAGTACTTTGTGCAGATTTCTTTTTGACACGTGTGCTAAGTTCATTTTTTCTATTGCTTATTGGGTTTTGTACTCACTTTCTTATTTCCTCTTACAAATGGCCCCTCTCAATAGATGTAAGGATTATAGATGAAGGATTGCTGAAAAAGAGAATTTTGAATAAATTTAGTTTATTTGATTTGTGTTATGTAGGAAATAAACTTTTTAAGACAAATATGTTTGAATTTGAATTGGATTGAATGTAATGGTTATAAAAAAGTTAATGTTCTATACCCTTGTTTCCACTATTTGTCTAGTAGTGTTTTGTCGTGATGCATTTAATCATTTAAGTATGATAGATATTGGGGAAACTCACTTTGCCGCCAGTATTGCATTGCTATCCAGGGTGCGTGTTTACACTGCCATTTTTAACAAGTTATGTTCTGCTGATTTTTCGATTGGTTTGGACTAGTTAAAGATTTCATTAAATAAACAACTGAAGATTGTAGAACCAAAGATCCTTTTCGGCTACCACATACCTTAGTTTTACTGGCTAGATACTTTTTCTCATAACACTAGAGCCCAATTCTTGAAACAAAAGTGAGTACTTCCAGCTTGACTGAAAAGATTAAACTAGTTTTGAGAGTGCTTTTTATTTATATCTTGGCCTTTCACCCTTTGAATTGTTTTAATTCTCGACCGTAGCTACCAAGGTGAGACACTCGATTTAAGGTGCCAACCTCGACTTAGGATGTCGTTGAGAGATTTCATATAGAAGAGTTCCTCTTAAGACACCGACATGATGATATTGCTATGACCTTTTTGCCTTGGTTTCATTTTAGCTCATGGATGTTTACAAGGGTTTCAAGAACTATATTTTGCTGTAATTTTTGACAGGAATTCTTGTTTTCATATGTATCTTCACAGGTTCTCATATCCAAGCTTACCTGGCCCTACTTCTCTTTATCAAATTGCTCATCATTAAGATTTGGAAGCTCTTGAGATGGTTTAATAGATCTGATGTGCCATCATATGCCAATGTAGGCCTGTCTAAGATGGCTTTGACAAACAATGGCTCGCCCATCAGTACATGAAGCTGTCTTTCTTTTGGCTAGACTTTTATTTTATTTTATTTTTATAACTTCCATGTATTTTCGCCCTTCCCTTAAAATTTCTTATCCATCTTCTAGAGGAGGGAGTATACGAGTTGGGTGCTTCATGAGAAGCATTGGAGCCTATTATGCCAATGTCAATGTCATCACCAATAACATGCAATGATGAGCGTTTAGCTTTGTTGGGGGGTTGAGCGTGTTGCTAATAACTTGGCTTGACCCAAACTGCATCATTTGGTTTTTCATGAGGGTGTTGGAAGCAATTCCTGCTCGACTGGCGGATTGAATTACTCCATTGACATTAAATCTTTTGTCAATGGCCTAGCGTTGCTCTACCCAACACCCGGAGATCCTTGTCATGCGAAACAAGAGTTACTTCTAATTGAGATGGTCCCAATGTTTATTAAAACCGGTCTGGTGGTTGAGCCGGTTAGGTGTCCAGTTTATGGTGCAACCTGTTCAATCAGATGAACTAATTTATTTTTTGAAATTTTTTAAAAATTATACAATATGATTTTAAATAAACTGTAGATATTAATCTAAATATATAAATCTATTGTTATAATATTATATTACTTTAATTTATCCTTTTATGTAGATATAAATTTTAATATATAAATCTATTATTATAATATTATATTACTTTAATATATTCTATTATTCTATTAATAATATTAAAATTTATAAAATTCTAATGTTAGACCGAATTGGGGTAGACTGGACTGATCAACTAATCGATTTGTAGTTGAATTAGTTTGACCAACTCGTCTGATCTGATTCTGACAACATTGGTTAGTCCTTACTAGGTATTTGGTTGGCGACCTTAATGGTATTTTCTTTGGATAGTATGATGGATTTTCTTCGAGTTTTCTACAAAAGACACCATCTATGGATGTTGGAATTTGGATTAACTTGCAAATAACCATAAAAGGCTATCAAAGCATGTTACTTGCTCATTGGGCAATAATTGTTAGAGAAGCTCTGATATCAATTTAAGGATAATGATCATTAATATAAGATCATATACACACAGATTAAAGATCTAATTAAATACAAATAAATAATATAAATTTTATGTAGAAAAACTTCAACCCATAAGGAAAAAACTACAGCAGAGAGATAATCAATTCACTATGAAAATAAGTTACAAAGAAATACTAGAATGTCTCACATATAACTCATAGAATGCCAACACAATTCCAAATCAACATACTCTTATAACCTCCTTTCTCACTCCTCTCCGGAAAAAACCCTATAATCTGTATAATAATTCTCTAATCTCAACTCTAGAATTCTCCACTAAATCTTTAACTGAATATAAACTTTCCTACATAGACTTTTCTTAGCGCATCTTATATCCATAGACCTATTAAGACTTTCACAGAATTCAAGATACAAAAACCCAAAAATAACTTTGCCTAAAAATGAAAAATTGCTAACCTTGACCAAAGATGTACAAAGAATGACAGTTAATTCTGATACTTAGGTCAGCATGAGATTTTATGACAATAAGAAAACTCAAGTAAAATATTAGGTATACTAAAACACTCCACGCAATCGTAGTTAATGAGATATTTTGTTTGTCATCTTGCCAAATATCTCATAAATTATTCTAAACACCATTGATATCTTCACAAATTATTCTTTCGTCTATCAAAGATTAATCTTTTAAGTTCTTTTGGCATCTCACCTTTCACTTCATTGACTCCCCAGTTTCTGGTAACTTCACATTCTCAAATTCAATGGTGTTAAAGTTTGAAAATTAGTTAATTTACTTGTGCACACGTAGAGCATTTGTGATCAGTTTGTGGATAAAATTTCACCCATTGGATTTCCCTTGCGTTTTGCAAAAGTAAGACAGTGGGAAATATCAACTCAAGACACACACACACACACACAAACATTGTAATTAAAGTTAGCAATGAAATATTTCACAATAAAGAAGTTCATACTTTTAAATTCATTAATATTAAAAATAAAAATAAAATGTCCCAAAAACACATAAAATTTTAGATTCAGAAATTACATACTCAAGAGTATTTCCGATCTAATATATAATTACCTAAATTCTTGCTGTATGTCTATATCTCTTGACAACTATTTTTTTAAGCATAAAGAGAGACTTCTCTTCTCTTGGAGATATAATCTACATAATATCTTTTCGGCGACTTTTCTATTATCAACATCATTTCTTTTTGCAATTATCTACTTTGCAACAAAAACAGTTTGTTAAAACAATTGATAATTATCTTTTCTCTCCCATCTTTAAAACCTCAAATTCACTTTTGACATCTTAGGTATTTATCTTTTTCACTCTATCTGCGCCTTCATAAATTTTCAATCTTGCACCGTCATCTTTGCATTTCAAGATTCCATTGAATATCTCATATTCTTAAAGGGTGCACGCATGATGTCCTTTTTCCCTATGAAAGCATTTTCAACGTCAGTCCATTCACTACGTACATGCATGTAGCGTTTCTTTACTGCGTCTCTCGTCTTATAAGCTTGAAAAAAAAAAGGCTTCATTTGGATCCTTCAAGATTATAGTTTGTACAAGGCAAGGGGGTTTTGGCATATTTATACCTAAGTATAACGATTTTGTATTTTCTAACCCACTAGTTTCAATTTTGCATAAAACGATTCAAAGATTGATATAAATTATATGAAACTACCTTCCATTAGAAAATGAATTAGTACCACTTCACAAGTGTTAAATGACAAAAATGCCTTTCATTTCCTTGGGAATAGTACTTGCTTGGTTTTAAATGGCAATTTTCTTTAAGATGATCTTATTGATATAAAAGAATTACTTTCAAAAGTATGTATATTTGATGAAAGAAATCAATTTGATGAATTTATACTTAATATTAAAAATTATTCAATTTATATAACTCACTTAGTTTTTATTAGATAATATTTAAGTTTAAGATAAAAAAATGATGGCAGAAATGATAGTTTACTTAGATCTTGTAACAATTACAAAAAGAGGAAGGAAAACGAAAATGGAACAACATTAAGAGATTTTTTATTTTTGGAATAAATCAAATAATTTTCATTTTATTTTTATTGCTTGTCCTCAATTGATTACACTTGCTGTGTACATCAGAAAAATTATTTGTTTACACCCCAGACCACGGATGGTCCTAATTACGTCTCCACGATGGGAGAAAATCCTTGATTAAAAGAAAAGTACAATGCATCTTAGAGACCCAAAAATAAAATACACACACTCTCTCAAAATAAATGTGTACCGTCTTGGGATTGTTGAGCACATTGCGATGACTTGATATTTAGGAGATCGCCTCAAGCTAATAGGTAGATAGGGTGACACGTTTCTAGACCGAGTTGCTAGACACTGGGTCAACTTAAAGAACAAGTGTTTTGATCCAATTGGTTTGTCTCTAGTGGAATTACCGAGTGATTTTTGTCATTTAGACTATAAGAAACCATAGAAATAGTAAGAGGTTTGCAACCCAATTAGTGTATCTTGGAAGGACTCAGGACTGGATGATCTATATTGTGTTTAGACCTAAAAGAGACCAGAAGAAAATATATGACCTAGGTTTGGTTCAGCTCTCTCTCATTGCTCATGAGAAGCTTAGAAGAGTGGGCTAGATTAGCTAGGTTTTGGTTAACTTTTTTTCATTGCCTATGAGAAGTTTAGGAAAAGTGGGTCAGGTTAACTGGGTTTAAGTCAACTTTCTCTCATTGCCCATGATAAGCTTAAGAAGAGTAGGCTAGCTTAAATATGTTTAGCTGATTTGATGATATCCACTAAGGTTTAACTCGGTGAGTCATGACTCAGTGACTAGGTCAGTCATGACTTGGACCCCTGGTCCTAGACCTAGGCTATGGATGATTGAGTGAGTGGTGGTTACTAAGGTTTGACTTAGTAAGTCATGACTTAGTGACTCAGTGAGTCATGACTTGGTGACCCAGTCCTAGACTTAGGCTTTTAAATGATTTAATCAGTGTTGTTTGCTAAGGTTTGACTCGGTAACCTGATACTAAACTTAAGCTTTTGAATGAATTGGGAAGTGGTATTTGCTAAGGTTTGCCTCGGTGAGTCATAACTCAGTGACTCGGTGATCTAGTCCTAGACTTAGGCTTTTGAATGGGTTGATGAGTGATATTTTCTAATATCTTATGGAAAACTAAAAGCGGACGATCTCTGTTGATATTATGAGAGATTGAAGATCAATGTTGCATAAATTAAGCCTAATTACACTTTAAGTTAATTAAGCCTAATCATAGTTAATACTAATAATAGTAATTAGTGCTAAATAACAGTCCTTAATTGATTTAAGATAATATCATTAGTTTTCTAAATTATGGGGCAATTACGAGGTTTTATCTGGGTTTAAAAAGGTTTTAATGTGTCTAATTCGGCATTATCCTATTGTCCATCAATTATGTGGGACTCACCAAGATGGGTGGGACCCATGTGTGTACCATAGTGGGGCCATGGCAGAGTGCCCTTAGGCACTAGAGAAACTACTAGTGGCCAAAGGCCACTGATATCAAGTGAGGCACTTGCCTCTTGAAGACTCCTCCAAGTTCCTCTTTCATAAAATTCTCCCCTTTTTCAAGGCTAAGAGAGAGAGTATTTATAGGTTTTTGGCCTATAGGGGCAATTTAAAAAATTTAAAAATATGCCTTGGTTGTACATATAGGGGCATTTTGGGCATTTTAGCAAATTATGCCTTGGTTGTACCTGTGGGGGTAATTTGGGGCATTTTAAAAAATTAGAGTCTGACTCTCATGCCTTGGAAGGAGCTTGACTCCTAAGTCCTAGGATGAGCTTGACTCCTATGCCTTGGAGGAATCTTAATTCTCATGCCTTGGAAGGAGGTTGACTCCTACGCTTTAAAAGGAGCTTGACTGACATGCCCTTAGAAGAAGCTTGACTCCCACGCCTTGGGAGGGGCTTGATTCCCACGCCTTGGAAGGAGCTTGACTCCCACACCAGGGGCATTTTTGAAATTCTTACTTGCACCTTTGCTAATCCAAATATTTTAATTAATTGAATATTCTTACTAATGTGGATTGCCAAAAATCTAATTAATTACATGCATGTTCAATAGTAGTAATGTGCAATTAATTTGTAAAGAATGGATTTTTATGATGCATTCTTTTATACATCTCATAAAATCTAAATCTATCATTTGGAATTAGGGGATGTACATAAAAAATTTTATTCATTTTTTGTACTTGATCACTAACTATCCATATGCGCGGTCGAGAGGTGGCCTTAGTGTCGCATGAGTTCATGGTAGAGTTAATCCTTCATTTGCTTGCCACATTAGCAACAACCTCAACTGCACGCCACATTGGCTGATTTGTTGATTGCTTGGAGAAGCCATTGCCTTGACTCCACGACACTTCATCGGGCGTCGTTTGTGTGGGATGTCAAGGACGTTTGCCTAAAAATTGCACTCATGCACAACAAGAAGGTATGCATTATCTTTCATTGTTCAAGCTCACCGGTTCCATCTTGCCTGCACGCCATGTAGGCAGATTTGTTGGTTGCATGGATAAGGCATTGCCTCGACTCCACAGCATGTCACTAGGTTGTTTGTGCAGGGAGATTATCGAAAGCAAGTGCATCCTGCCTTGGGCCCCATGCCCATCATCATGACTGGTTTTCTTCTTGGCTGCGCGGCACGTCACCTTTAGGGGCATCTGACACTTGCTTCTTCTTCTCATGCTCTCGTCCATCTGGCTGGGGAAGAAGACTGGTCGCAACTGCTTCTGCTATCCCAGCTTGCCGTCGACATTCGCCGACCATTGCTCCTCCAGCGAACCAGGCCGGTCCTCTGCCATCTTCGCTTGCCACTGTCGCAGCCGCTAACTCTTTGATTCCAATAAGGAAGATGAAAGCCAACCCTCTGCCATGCAATTCTGCACATATTGCTGCGATCGCGTCATGGTGCTGACAATCCTTCTACTTCGACCGGTCGACCTCCACCATCTCTGGCTGAAAAATCAAAGACAATGCTGAAAACCCATTAGTATCTCAGTTATTGACGACTGCAAGCTACCGCTGCCCCTTTGCACTGCCACTGCCATACCGTCAGATGGTCGATCTACTCCGGCCAAAAAATTAATATCCCTTTTCAGACTCCGATGCTTCCTTTGCTGCAACTGATTGTCTTCTTCGGTCAGCGGGAAAAACACCGACAGAAGCTATTGTTGCCATTTCTGACTAGGAGAAATTTGTAGAGCTGCTTGAAAAGCCCATCGCCAAGATCGCCATTGCAGTTTCTTTGTTGCTAGGTAGAACCAGTCTGGATCCGTTGTCCCTGCTCGCCGTACTCAATTGACAAAATAGCTTCCCTGTTTTCTAACGGAATGGGCAAAGACCCATTCCCGCTGTTCATCTTCAGGTGCATTCATCTGTCGATCAATGCTTCTAGCCAATGTCCGACCTCCCAACCACCGATGATGCTATTCGTTATTGTCTCCCAATTTGACACCTCCAAAGCCATCGCCAATAGCTCATTCTCCAAATCTGTTGATGTTCTAGATTTGGCCGTTTATGTAATTAGCACCCCCCACATGATGCGCCAATCGTCTGATCAGCTGATCAGTGTCCCAGGAATCCATCGTTGCCGATCTAAGCCATCGGATCAAGCTCGAATGCAACGAACTGCCTATCAGGGCATGCCTGCACTGTCCATATTTTTAACGGCCGTAGAGAAAATTGCTTATTCCCCTTTGGAATAATTCTCCCCCGGTTGCACAACACGTCAACACTGGATTGCTTTCCCTTTGTTTTGGCCGCGCAGTGTTAAGAGTTTAGTTCCATACCCCAACAAATGCCACCCCTCGACGATTATTAATTTGGGTAATCATTTAGTGAAAATGGGCATGGTGAAATTGTCAGAAGTTATCTTGAGCTGGTTGAGACTTCTAGTGTTTTTGTATGCAATGTATCTGATTTCATTTTCTTCTTCTTTGTGTCTTTGCAACAAACTAAAATTCATGTTTCAGTGGTTTGAAACAACAGCTTAAAACCGTTGCTTAATTCATTAATGCTTGTTGAAATAGAGAGTTGGAAAATGAAGGTGAGAGTTTTTTCCTTCTGTTTCCTCATTTGAAAAATGCATTGGAAAGTTTATGCCCAGCTTCCAATATCGAGCTTATTTTTAGAACTAAGGCTGCCACTGGCAACTCTTCTCCTCTATATAAACCCGTCTCCCCTCTCCATTTATTTTCTTCAAAATAGAGAAATCTTTAGTGTTTTGGGCAGCCACAATTCTTCAACCATTTAGACGAGTTCTTTTGAGAACTTAAAATTTTTCTTTCCAACTTTCGTTGGAATAGAAGAGAAGGCCATTGCTGGAGAACTCAACTCCTCATTTCTCTTGCTGTTATCACTGTTAAAAATCGCATCTCTTAATGGATTCTTATATCTGGTTATTCAAGGATAGGGTGAGCTTTGCAAAAACTCATTATCTAGGGTTTTTTATGCATATTTAAATGCCTATGACCTTTTTTGAAATCTCTCTGTTAGAAAACCAACTTTTCTATCTATCTGGATGAAGAAGGAAAATGTTACCGCCACACATCCTGCATGTAGGTTGCTAATGGATCTGGTAGGCTCTAGAAGGCCTAGGCCTGCGACTGACGAGCTGCAAACTGGCGTGGCCCATGAGCGCTTCTGGCGGTCCTGCGACGTGTGGCCCATACCTCTCATAGGCTGTGGTGCAGCCCAACATCGCTGATGGGCTTGCAGTACGCGGCCCAACACCTAGTGGGCTTGCACTATGTGGCCCATGCTGCCGGTAGGCTATGGCGTGGCCCAGCATCGTTGGTGGGTCCATGGTGCGGCCAAGCGCTGCTGGCTTGATGTTTTACCACTTTTAGTAAGCTAGATAAACATCATAAGCATTGTGCTTTGAAATAGCTTTAATAATCTTAAGCATTTGGTTTGGAAAATCCCCACTTCCCCACTATAGCATAGGAAAGTTCCTGTTATATCATAGTGCAAGAGCGAAGTTCTTATCGCATCGCAAAGCTCAAAGAAAACTTCTCTTTTGCCACAACGCCCATTATAGCGAAAGCAAAAGAAGTAGAAGCGGGGTAGTGACTCTCGACTTCAAAGTGTTGTCCACTATTATCAGGTGAAAGAGTTTGATAAAGGACATTTCATCTAGTTAAATGCAGAGAGATTTCTCGACAAAAGTCAAGAATGTCCTTTTGCTCTCTGTTCCCAGCCATCTTTTGTTCACAAAAAAAATGTGGAGAGCAGTTATTTATCTGCTAATGCTTTAGCCCATTATGATGAGAAGGACCATTTTGATGGCTATTTCCTGTCCCCATCAAAGAGATGTTGAATGCTCATGAATATTTAGTGGAGACCTATTGCCAAAGGGTAACAATTCTTGAGGATTATAAATTTGTTTATAATGGTGAAAGAGGGAGGTTCTAAGGCACATTGTTGAGGAACAACTTCTTCAAACTTTGGACGGAGCATATCACAATCATTCATGAAGATACACTTAGTCAAGCTAGTATTTATGATACCATTCTCTATACCCATAGTCCGTTTCACAGGCATATGGAGGTCATGTACGGCTTCATTCAATTTTGGTCTCTGACAAATAATTCTTTTCATTTCCCTTGTGGTGAGATGAGCATCATACTATGGGATCTTAATGTTGCTTGCGGGTTGCCGATCATCAGAGAACCTTTTGATTTACATCTCCCACCAAATGAGGATTTCAAAAGGGGCAATTTGGGATTCCATGTTCTGAGCATAATCAGTAAATTGAAACACTCTGGCGCCAAATTCTCTTAGATAGGCTGGGCGCAACTGTTTGAGCAAATCTTTGATCCGAAAGCCCAAGTGAAGGAGATACCTACACTTAAAGATTAGGCCAAGTGGAATATCTGGGCTGATGAAGCCTTCTTAAGAAGCATTGCTTTGGAGGAGGAGTTAGTTTTACTCTTAATGTTGTAGTTTTCAGTCATTATCTGTCCATAATTAGCTCATGATCACTACATCAATCCTATGTGTTTAACTCCAGTCATTGAACTTGGAAAGGGAAGAGGTTAGCCATTGCTCCCCGTGTATTATACGATATTTATCGTGGTCTGGGTGATATTGTCTTACATTGCTCTGGACCAGTTCTATGTAATAGCTACTTCCTAACACATTTTTTCATGGCTTGGTTGGGGGTTTACTTCTGTTGGATTTATGGGGTGGAATCACCAACACAATTGCCTAGTAAGGTTCATGACTGATATTTTTAGGAACATCTCATTTTATGAAGTGACTAACCGCCTGTTGAGGTTACATAAATTCTTTCAAGAAATGTTTTTTTTTGCCCTGATCAGCGATCCTATGGGATTCGAGGTGAAGGGCATGAATAGTACTTTTGGAAATCTTGATGAGTATGTAATTTTCTTACAAAGTTGCTTACTTTTTGTTTAAGATGACTCTAAGTTTTGGGCAGAGCCGTATTTTTCATATCGGTTTGCTAGGCAATTTGGCTATGACCAGGAAATGCTAGGTCATGTCATGGAAATATCATGAGAGGAACATGAATCAAAAATGGGCCCATCTTGGTGGTTTTATCATTCTATTTTACTGCTACATTTCATGACTATGATGTCTTCTTGCCTAGTCCAGCCTGGAGAGTTCACATATCCAAGGAGTACGGTTGGTGGTATAGTACCAATGGGGGTAAAATCAACATGAAAATGCCTCCAAATTGTGCATTTGCTTACCATCCATTGATATCTTCTTTTGTACTTGATACGCTTGAGGATATCTTCTTGGGGATACAATGGGTTATAGATTTTGAAAGGCTAGCCACTTTTTCATAATACGTATTGTGGTTAGATGATCATCGTTCCTGATAGAATGTTTATCACATTAACCATAGTCATATTGGGTGGTGGGGCTTTGGTGAACAAATATACTCCATAGGTGAAGATATCTGGGTGGAGCCAGTGACTCATGAGCCAACTACTCCCAAGCCAGCTCCTTATATCTCTCTAGCTTATGATGAGCAAATTGCATCGATTAGCGTGCCTCTTTTAAGGGAGGAATTGACCAAAGTAGAAGCTAATATAGAGGTAGGTTTGAAATGGTACTTGGCAGATTGTACTCCAGTATAATTCTATGATAGGGTTCCTCATGCTATAGTTCCTCTGAAAATATCTTTATCTCAAAAGAAAGAGGCCGAATCTAGTAGTGTTACTGTGAAGCATAGTGATAGGAGGATTGCCCTACCTTCCACCCTCAAGAATAACAAAAAAGGCAGTTTCTTGACCATCCTACTAGGTGACTGCTCCTCCTGATAAAGCAATTCCTCCAGTTTCAACTCTCAAGAAGAGTACTAAGGTATTATTAGCAAGTAAAGAAATTTCTGCTCTAGCTATCAAAATGAGCAAGAAGGCGGTAGCCAGTGAAAATGCTCCTGTTTTGCAAAAGAGAAAGACCATTTCCAAGAGTTCCACTACAAAATGAAGGAAGAAGGCCAAACTAAGACGGAAAGTGTTTAAACCTCTTCCTAAGAGCATGCTTCCTTGTGAGATAACTTTCTCTACCCTATCATCTTCCAGACCCATTGAGGCATTAGGGCAATTGGTGGAAGGTGTTGTTGTAGCTGGTGGGGAAGGTATTGAAGCTGTTATTGCTGAAGGGATTCTCATGAAAATGCATACCAATTAGCCAGACGCGGTTGATACATTAATAGGAGACCAGAGGGAATTGTTGCCTTATTTGTTCAATCTATATGAGATCATTCATTAGCTTGGTGACATTTATCCTCCTCTTTCTCTATTATCTTCACATCTTCTTCATTTGGTGAAACCTTCAATTGAAGAGGAGGTTGCCTCGGCAGAGGTCCCACTTGGGCTCAAATTTGCCAATTAATTTGCTACCCGCCATTAGCTCTGTCCTTAGCTTAAGGACTAAATTGCCTAGGTGAAATGCTTGATGCTTAACTGATCTATTATACACCTTGGCCATGTAGGCCTAGTATAACTCGATTCTTTGTTTGGCTTGAAATTACTTTTCATCCAATGAGTCAAGCTCCTCGAACCGCAATTTGGCTTGTTAATTCATTGTCAACCCTGAGTGCATTGCAACTCCTAGCGATGGCAATTGCGCTTCCAAGGGTAAGACCGTCTCCGCCCCAAACACCAAAGAATAAGGTATTGCATTGGTTGTTGTCTAGTGAGTAGTGGGATAAGCCCAAAGTGCCTCAGGTAATTTGAGATGTCATTGTCACTTATTCTTATCTGTTGTTCTTTTCATAATCCTTATGATACCTTGCTAATTGCTTTTATTTGGCCATTTCCTTGTAGATGATACGGTGAAGAGAATATATGTTTGATGCTTTGCTTTCGACAAAACTTCTCCACTTCCTCATTCTTGAATGGAGTGCCATTGTCCGACGTGATCTGACATGGATTACTATATCGATATATAATCTTGAATTTGATAAACTTGATTATTTTTTTTGCTCTAACACTCTTATATGATTCAGCTTCCACCCACTTAGAGAAGTAATCGATTGCAGCCAGGATGTAGGCATGTTCCTTGGACAATGGAAGGTTGATTGGACTAATGATATCAAATCCCCACCATGCAAACGGCCAAGGGATGCTTGCAGGTATCAATTCTAAAGGTGGTATGTGCCAAATGTCCTCCTAAAGCTGACATTGGAGACATGATTTAGCAAATTGCAATAATTTCTTGGACTCTAGCAATGGCTAAAGCGGTTGTTGAATTTGCTAAAGCATCAACAATGGTATTCTCAGTCTTTGAAATATAAGCAATGTTGACTTGAAAATGCTGATCCAATAGCCCTTGCACAATATCATAATATTGGTGCAAACTGAGTTGGGGAACTTCATATTCAGTGGTTAATTGTTGGACCACAAACTCAGAATCACCAAAGATGTCTAATTTTGTAATCTCGGAGTTAAGGGCGATTTAAAGTCCTAAGACCAGTGCCTCATACTCCACTTTATTATTGGTGTAATTCTTTCCTAAGTAGAAAAAGTATGGAAGAATGTCTTTTTAAGGTGAGATAGAGACAATTCCAATGCCACCGTCGACAACTTTGGCAGCACCATCAAAGTACATCTGTCAAGAAATGTTGACTTGTGCAATAAATACTTCCTCTTTTAACAAGTCTTCTTATACAATAACCTCTTTATCGACTGGATGAGCTGCCAAGAAGTCACTCAGAACTTGTCATTTTATCGCTTTTTGTGGGATAAAGGTGATGTCAAATTTTGACAGCGGTAATGATCACTTTACCAACTGTCCTGATAGCATGGTACGAGTGATTAAGAACTTGAGTAGATCCACTTTAGAACTTAATCGGATCTCACAAGCAAGAAAATAATGCCTTAACTTTTGGGCTGCAAACATCAGGGCAAGGCATGTCTTTTCGATCGGAGAATAATTGCATTCTGCATCGATCAACCGACGACTAAGGTAGTACAACGCTTGCTCCTTACTATCTTGATTTTCTTGTGCTAGCAATACCCCTAGCGATTGCTCACTTGTGGAGATTTAAAGAATAAGGGGTTTACTCTTAGCTGATGCAGCCAAAATCGGTGGGTATGGAGTAATTCTTTGATGGTATTGAAGGCTTTCTAACAAGCTTCATCCTAAACAAAGGCTACATCTTTTTTTATTAGATGATGAAATGACTGACATCGTCTTGCTAAATTAGCAACAAATCTTCGGATATAAGATAGCTTGCTTTGTAAACTCCTTAGATCATCTATGTTCCTTGGGGGAGGCATGTTTTTGATGGCTTTTGCTTTTTGTGGGTCTACCTCACTCAATTCCTCGATGACAGATGATAAATCTTAAGAACTCGCCTTACCCAACTCCAAATGTGCATTTAAGTGGGTTCATGCATAGCTTATTTTCTTAAGCCATATAAAGACAGTGCGTAGATCCTAACGGTGTTGATCATGACCATTGGATCTTACCACTAAGTTATTGACATAGCATTCAACATATTTATGAAACATGTCATGAAAAATAACTTACATAGCTCTTTGATAAGTCGCTCATGCATTCTTTAATCCAAATGACATAACCTTATAGCAAAAGACACCCATTAGAGTATGAAATACAGTGGAAACCTCGTCTGCTGGAGCCATCTTGATCTGGTTGTAACTAGAGTAACTATCCATGAACGAGAATGTATCATAAATGATTTGCTATTGATAAGGAGTTTTGTATGTGGCAGCGGGAACTCATCTTTCTGACAGGCTTCATTGAGGTTGCAGAAATCAACACAAACTCAAATTTACCCATTCTTTTTCTTTATTGGGACAACACTGGAGAGCCATCTTGGGAACTTAATTTCTTGGATGAAGTTGGCTTCCAACAATTTGTTAATCTCATTAATAATCTGTTACTCCAATTCAGGTCTAAACTTCCTTGGCACTTGCTTTACTATATGTTTTCTTGGAGAAATATGCAAAGAATGCATTGTAATATTTGCATCTAGGCCCGATATGTCAGAGTATGTCTATACAAAAATATCTTTAAATTCCCTAAGAAGGTCCATTAGCAATTACTTCTCATGTTCTGGCAAAGATTTGATGATGAAGGTAAGGCGCTTATCTTTATTTGTGCCCAAGTTGAACTTTTTATGTTCATCAATTTTTGGTTGTCTACCATCTTCTAACCTTAGTGGAGCTATGCCACAGGTTATTTCTTCTAAGGAAGAATCAGAGTCATCAACTTCTTCTTCCTCTGAACGGCCAGAATTTGACTTATAATCAGGCTCATAAGTCTCACTCGCCGTTTCTGATCCTGATTTGAGAATTGATGGGTCACAATTAATGACTTCTTTATCATTTGTATCATCAGGTCCCTCTAAGTTAATTTGTAATTCTTTGCAATCAGACTCAGATCCTTCCTCTTTTATGGATGCATAGTGAGAGGTGGAAACCATGTAATAATATGCAATTATTGTTGAGACAAACAATATTTTTGATGTCTTGAGCTCAGAAGAAGTTGACTAGCAGTCTCACATAGTGGGACTGACAGTCAACCTAATACTCACATAGAAGCAATCCGAGTTATACTCTTCATCATTGCCCATATCTTTGCACCAAGACCTAATCTCCTGAATACTGGAGAGCCTTTAATTTTTCTTTGATAAAATCTAGGATAAGCGGACCGATTACCAACATGTAAGGTTCATCAAGATAAATGCCAAGGAGGTCAATTATCCTTCTGCATCCCTTAATGAATTTTTAAAAATTTTTGGTAGACAAAAATTTCTTGGGCAGAAGATCAGAAGTATGATATTATCCATAGGAAAGCCCATCTCCTTGAATATTAATATTCCTTTTCTTGATTGCGATTCTGGTTCTTTGCCTTGAATAATTTTTGACTCAGCCAGTCGAGTCAATGGCCAATTATATTCGAATAATATGGATTGTAATTTTTCTCCTCCGATTTTTCCATGGTGTTGAGATTGGAGGACATCTCTGGCTTGTCTTGATTGGAGCTCCCAATGTTGATCTCTAAACGCAATGACTATGTTAGTTTTGAGACAACTTAAGAGTAGCTTGGCACTGAAGGTGACAATATTGAAAGAGTAGTAATTGTTCGCATTGAGCCTGGAGTGTTGATCTGGAACCAAGTGTTCTTGACCGGTACCGATTGTGGCGACATATAAGCTCGCAAAGAGTTAGTAACTTGATTCTTATAAAGTCAGTTGGTGGGGGTATGGCTTACCCCTTGCCTATTGATGGCCTGTCTGATCCTCTTCCGCATCCTCTTCCAAGCGGTCTCGGTGTCGACATCCCAGGCTGGAAGGCAAAAGATTGTGGAGTTGAGGAAGTTGCGATTAGACTCTAGTTGGACATATTCTGAGTTGGCAGAACTAGTGTTGGAGCAGGAGTAACTAAGTGCTGCAATGGTTGCTGATGTTGACCCGATGACCTTTCTTTATCATTATCATCTACTTGGAGCACTTTCAACTCTTTCATGAGTTTTAACTTATCTTCTTGTGAGACGCTTATCGCAATTTTAAAGCACAAAGACATTGGTGGAGGAACCATTAGGAATGGGACCTCCTATGGAGGGACAACTTATGATGAGGGTTTTTGTGATGTAGATCATTGTCTTTTAGCAGTAAATGGCTATTGCCTTCTATCCACGGTTGGCTTGGCTGATTCTTTTGGTTGCTCTAGTTCATTCGATTTCAGCTCATAGTATTGGGCTTTTGAGAAAAATGCTTCTGAAATTGCGAATGGCCATACATCAGCCGATATACACCTCATTGTGGATGTCACAACTTGATACCGGTGCAACTATGGCCTTCCGAGCAACAGGTTATAGGACGTTGGCGCATTAATAACATGATAGTTGACTTTTGTGAGAAATTCTTGAATTTCAAGGTTCAAGGTGAGAGTCCCTATATTCTTTTGACTCTCTTGGTTAAAGCCTTAAATCACCAGAGTGCTACTTTTGAGAACAGATGGGCACATCCCAATACACTTCAATATTTTGAGCGGAAGAATATTCATCGTAGATTCTAGATCTAATATAATGCGGTTAATCCTGGATCCAGTATATTCATCATATGTGAAAGTGATGGTTTGGTTACATTCAATTGTATAAGCAACCTCTACTAGGTACTGATCCTTGATAGACTCATCTACCAGCACTTTTATGAGCGCTTGCCGAGACTCTTTAGAGAGCTAAAGTGCATCATATGCTCAGTTTTGTCGGGATTCTGTGCAAGTGAGTGACAACATCATACTTTAGTTTGTTTATGAGTTCCAGAGCTTCCCTTTCTTCAACAGGGGGACAAGGAACTCCTAACACCAGCTCTTCTTGCATTGATGACTTTCCTTTGTCTTGAGTTGTATTCCTCCTGAACCATAACACGGCCATCATTTCAGGTAATTTAGATTCTTCTTGTGGAGCATTCTCTTCATTCGGTATAATGTTAGTCATGTTGCAAAATAGCTCCATAGGTTTTGATGGCTCTTGGATCAGCAAATTAAGCAATTCAAGAAATAAAGTAGGTATCTCTTTATGTAATGGAAAAGCCTTTCCTAATACGATAGTGCATTCCCATATTATGCATTTTTCTTCTCACAACATAAGGCAATAAAGGCAAATATTGCACCATCTCAAGGCAAAATCATAAAGGTACTCTCCTTCAAGATGATGAATTCCTCACATTTGTGCCTTAGAGAATTGAGAAATATAGTCATAAAATCTATGTATAAATGCTTCAGTTGATCGCTCCCAAGATCTAAATAATTCAATTGGTAATGTTCCGATCCACTTTAGGGCATGACTATTACCAGCAAATAAAAATGGGAAGCTCCTGATCGCATATGCCTCGTTTTGCGACATCATGCACACTAAGGCTTGATACTGGAATAAGTATCCGATCGCAGCCTTGTAGCCTTCTTTAAATCATTTCATCATGGGTCACCCTAAGTAATGAATTTGCTTAGTTTTTGGAACTGCCATTAAAATAGGGCCTTCATGTAGTGCAAGTATTCAAGAACCCTTGCGATGTGTGATTCTATGAATACTTGTTCCTTTGGTGGGCGATCCATCACCCTCATCATCTTCTTTTTGGCTTGATCGAAGGCCTTTACAAAGTTAGATGTTGGTGGTGAAAATAGGTTTTTTTTGCTAGCAAAGATGGATTTTTTCTTCCTCTGGGCGATCAAGCAAGTGTGGATCGCTCCAAGAAGTGTTCCTCCATTTGTTAACAGACTTAGCCGTGTTTTCACCATAATGTTGGTCCTAGTTGATAAGAGACTTCCTGATTCCCTCCTTTTTTTGGAAAGAAAGTGTAATAGGAACATGTCTTGCAAGGGGATCCATTCTTTGGTGACCTGAATTGCCAGAGCTTGGAACCAGTTCTTCTTCACTTCCTGGGAAAGTGAGCTTCCAAAATTTTGATGCATCTTTGCAAGGTTTGGATTTTCTCCACAGCACTCATCAAAATAGCAGAGGAGGTGTGTGATTGGCAAATCATCAACATTAAATGTAGTGAACTCTTAGCGTTGATGCTCTCTCTACCGATTGCGCCTTCTACGAAAATGCTTTAGCTTCTAGTTTGGTTGGCTGGTGGAGGCCTCTCCTTTGCCAATATGATAGTAAGACATTACTATCGAATGTTCAAATGAATTATCCTCATTAGTAACTGGGTTATTTCAAATTTTCAAGTCTAACAAATTATCCTAAAATATCATCCATATTTCGTCTATAGCTGACGAAAGTGACGATGATGGCTCCCGAGCATAGAACTCTGGGCACCCTTGACCAGGGCAAGCTATTTTCTTCTTTTTTCCCATAATCTTCTTCGAGAAGAATTAAGCCTCTCAGGCTAGAGGTAATCCTCAATTATGTATGGTCGGAACCATGATGGCTAGCAATGTATCATTTCAAGATATGGGAGGAAATCCTTCAAACGCTCTTCTCTTTTTTCTACTTTGCATGTTTGGTGTGACAGTTTTGTCCCTTACATCTCATCGATGGGACTTCTGGAATGTCGTTTGGGCAAACAAGATCCCAACCATCGTCATCAGTCATGGATTCCTTTTGTACCTCTTGGCTGGAAGTTTTAGAGAACCAAAGATCAAATTCCCGTTTTAACATTTCTAAATCAAGAATTTCTTTTACCAATATATTGTCAGATGTTTCGCCTGTGCATTCTTTTTTGGTGTAATAATCTTCATACAATTGTTGATTATTCTCCTTACTTTTTTACATTTAACCCTTGTATGATTGATGCCCTTATTTGCCTCTGCTGGGAATAGAGGTTCCGATAGCTTTATATTTCCTGATTGAATTAGCCTCAATAAAATTATGACTACTTCCTCATCAAAGTACTAGTATTTTGGCTCTGAAATCTCCCCTTTCTTTGACTGTCTGTCATTACAACTAGTTTTAATCTTAGTAGTGTTGACAAAAGTATTTGGTTTATTTCTTTTTGCTTATCATCTCAGATTTTGCTCTTTCTAGAGAGGAAAATGAGGCATTCCTTTCGACTTGCCTCATTGTCCAACGCCTGAAAGGTGGTGATCTACTCATTCACCAAGATTGCGAAGTCGACCTTGATGCTATTACGGCATATGTAAACTCTTTGCTCCTTTGTTAAGGTTATCTTATATTTACTGGCTTCCTTCTGCCAATGAGAGATGAACTCCTCTATGGGTTCGTCATCCCTTTGCCTCATGAAGGAGAGGTCAACTAATATGACATCTTTTTTAGTCACAAAGAACCTCGCCAAAAATTGGTTTTACATATCATTCCAGGTCTTGACTGACCCTGCTGGGAGTGTCGAGTACACTGGAATGTTGGTCCCTTGAGTGACAAGTTGAATAATCTCAAGCAAGATTGTGATAAACTGCATAGTTTCCCATCTTGAGATTGAAGAGGGTGAGATGATCCTGGGGATCATCGATTCCATCAAACATATGAAAGTCTATCATCTGAAAGCCTAGTGAGAATGACTTATTCTCGATCTCTAGCAGGAATGGCCAATGATATATATTTGGCACTTGAGAAGGCAAGTTCATTTGTCACGGAAGTGCGATATGGGATCCAAGTTCATTTGGTATGGTTGTGCATACACATTTGCACTGAATGGTTGTGGTGGAATGTTTGCACCAAATGGTTGTGCGTGCACATTGATATTGGGCGGTTGCTGAGGTGAAGCAACTGGAGAAGCAGGATGTGAACCATCCACTTTTATAGGATCTCCTCTTCTTGAGTTAAAGATGAATGGTCCTGACGGCATAACTGTTCCCATGGATGGAAGGTTAGGAGGGTATGTAGCATTAGATGTTGGCTAGGATTGGAGGTTTGGCCAACATTCTATTGTGCACATATCTCTCTTAATCGCTAATTTTCAACCTCAAGTAATTCCAATTATTCCATTATTTCTTCCACGGAAGTGGAAACTGCATTTCCCTTAGCCATGTAGGATGTGACTGTTGAGGCAAATTGATGTTTATACATCAATTTGTGAGGACTTGTAGATATCTGATCTTTTCTCCCGACATCCTGTGACATAGAATGAAATATCGGGGAGGCAACATGGATCTAGCCATTAACCTCATGATGATTGTTTGATGAGGCAGGCTAGGTGGTGTCGGTGACAGGTCCCCGTCGACCAAAGAGGTGCATACACTAACAGGTTGCACCTTCCTCTTCTTCTGGTCTCTTTTCTTTAGGTTATCAGAATCTTCCATTCTTTCTCTCTTTTCTACCTTCGATGTGTTGCTTGGCATCCAAAGAGTGTCTGTCCTATTGATCTCTCTTCTCTGAGAATAAGAGAGATTGGCTAGAAAATCGAACATATTACTTTCCCACTATTTATCCTGGGATGAAGATGGTCTTCTTACCATTGCAATGTGTTTCTTGGATGGTAGCTTCCATCCTTTCTTCTTCTCTTGAATGGTCAACCTACGAGTTGACTTCTTCTTGGACTTCCCTTTCTTTATCGTCCTATTTCCAATCCTCCTAGAAGGCTAAGTGTACTTTTTGGGAACTTTGCTTAACACATGCCTCCCAAAATGGTCAGCTAGCTTAAGATCGAAGAGAGCTCCCATTGCCCCCCCTTCATTGGTTGGGGAGGTTGAGAGCTGCAACCTTTTCTCTTTTGGATAAGAGAAATGGTTCATGTACTCCTGGCCTTAGAGGAGTCTGAAGCAGTGTTGAAGATAGGCTTGTCTCCAATGATTCTCGGAGCATGAGGAGAAATAACTTTTCTCCTCTGCCTCCTATTTTTCTTTGTTTTCTTCTTCTCAACCTAATTATTGCCAGAGGTTGGGATAGTGGAAGCAACCTTGGGCACTGCTGGAGTAACCTTGGATAAGGAAGGAATCAAGATAGCTAACTTCTTTTTATAAATAACCGATGCTGGACTAGTTGGCACTATGATAAAGGAGTGAGGGACACTCCTATCAAAGTTCTTTGGGGAGACAACGAACAATAGCCTTTGAAGTTAACAAAACATTCTTCAGAGAACATGACTCATCGGAGTTAGAAGAAAGGAACTTTGAAGATAAGAAAAATACTTTAGAGTTTAGAGTTAGTCCTTCGAAATCAAGGAATAATCACTTCGGAGACAAAGAATTCCTTCGGAATTAGCTTCCATGATCCCGACTCAAGACACTGTTGTCGCACTACTTTAAAGCCTCCAAAACACATCTTCAATGCATCCAAAGAGACGACGACTTGTGTGAAAAATTCATATTACTTAAAAGCTCAAAGGATCTGATGTTGGTTCATAGACTCTAAAACCTCGCTGAAAGTACAATAGTTATAAATTTGAATGTTTCTCGACATTTAATGATTCTCACCTACCACAGTAGAGAAAGTCAAAAGTCTCAATAAAAAAAAGTAAAGTGAAATCGAAGAAGACAATAGTTTTAACACTAAAAAATAAGAGAGAGAGCATTGATTAAGTCTTTAAGGTTTTTCTTCCATGATTTTAACTCTACTACAGTTCATTCAAAGAAATATTCAAAATCATTCATTCAACCACTTATGAAAATTGAATCCTACTGCTTTCATTCCTATATTATTTGTATGTACTGCTTTCAAACTTTGTTCAAAATCAGCCAGTTAGAGGCATTAATATTTGAACATATTTATTTTTGCATATTTCTGCAAGTCAAGGACTTACCTCTATATAGTGAAAGTAAGGAGGATCCTTGATCAGTATTTGTACAAGTTAGCTGGTGAGCTTGAAAAATAATAGGTGTATTTGTTTGATCAGAAGGTTACTGATCAAAGAAGGTGTTAGTGGAACCTAAGTTTAGCAGAGAAGAGAAGTGGGTAGGAATCCAAGTGAAGTACCAAACCATTATAAAAATACCAATCTAAGTTTATTATATTATTAGTAATTTCTTTAGTCTTGTACTTTGATTATTATTTGGCCAAAATTTTTAAAGACTCAATTCACCCCCTCCCTTCTTTAGTCACCATCTAAATGGGACTAACAACTAGTATCAGAGCAGACTTCACCAATTATACTAGAAGATCATATAACTTGTGATGAGATCTTTATGGCTAGCTATCTTCATAACACTTCTGCTGAAGGTCAATCTACTTTCAAACCTCCACTATTTGATGGTACAAACTATGAATACTAGAAGATGAGAATAAAAAATTTCTTAACTGCCTTAGATTATCAACTATAGAAAACTATCAAAGATGATTTGATTGTCCTAAATATTAATGAGAAATAAACTACTGAGGACATTCTTGCAGCTGAAAAAGATGCCAAGGCAAAGAACTACCTTTATTGTGCTCTTACATCCTCTGAATTTGATAAAATATCCTCTTGTGATACAACAAAGAAAATCTGGGACAAACTAGAGTTGCACATAGAGGCACAAAATAAGTAAGAGCAACTAAGATAAATCTTCTTATGCAGGAATATGAAGCTTTCAATATGAAAGAGGTAGAGCCAATTTCAGACATATTTGAAAGGTTTCAAAAAATAATAAATGGGCTAAAAAATCTAGGCGAAAAGTATATAGAGCCCAAAATGGTGAAGAAAATTTTGAGATCTCTGTTAAAGCAATGGATGCCCAAAGTGACAACAATCCAGGAAGTAAGAAATCTGGACACAATGAGTCTAGAAGAGCTCATGGGTTCTCTTATAACTCATGAGGTGTTAATGAAGCAAAAAAATACAGAGGAACCAAAGGGCAAGAAAGCAATTGCTCTTAAAGCTGAGTCAGAGGATGACGAATCCCAAACTAATGAATCCACAAGTAGAGATGAAGATGAGGAAATGACAATGATTACAAGAAGATTCAAATTTATGCTAAAGAAGAAAAAGTTTAGAAATAGTTCAAGAAACAATTTTGGAAGAAATGATAGAAAGAAAGAACGACCTACCTATTATAATTGTGAAAAACCAAGACACATAAAGTTTGATTGTTTAGAGCTTGACAAGAGACAAAATAATCAGTAGAATAAAATGTACAACTCATACTTTGACAGGAAGAATAATAACAGCAACAACAACAATGACAACAATAAAACAAGCAAAAAATTCTAAAAGAAAAAGAAAGCACTAACAGCATGGGAAATGTTAAAGAATATAATAAATGAAAATGAGAATGAAGAAGAAAAAGAACGTGATGCTCAAATCAGCCAACTCTCTCCAAACAAAAATAGTCAAGATGAAAGTCATACGAGAATCAACTTCATGGCAACCTACGAAGAACAAGTAAATTCTGATTCTAAAACTCCCAGTCATAAAAAAATATTAGAATAATTATATTAAGATTTTATGACTTTGAAAGAGAAGTATAGAAAAACTAAAAATGAGCTAAAAAGAATTATAAATGAATGCATCAAAATCATGAATTAAAATTCCAAGCTCAAAACTAGCAACAATACCATTAGCATAATTGAGCAAGTAATAGCTAAAAACAATGTTCTAAAAAAGACATTGACTTCCACTTTGTTAAGAATGAAACCAAAGAAAAATGGACAGTAGTAACATAGAAAATTTAAGCTTAAATAGACTACGATTTGGGTACAAAGACAGTTGCAAATGTACTAAATGCATCCCAAACTTCTTTAGTTAAAATAGTATTACAACAATGGGTAACAACACTATCTACAAACTAATACACCTGGATCCATTCTCAAATGGGTATCAAAAGTTAAGACTTAATTTTATTTATGTAGGTATGCTTGGGAACCACAAAGAGCAACATGTGGTATATCAATAGTGGTTGTTCAAGGCATATGACAGGAAATAAGGAGTTGTTCATGGAGCTGAAAATGAAATATGGTGAAACAATAACCTTTGGTGATAATGGTAAAGGTAGAATTATTGGGATCTATAAGGTCGACCAACCGCAATCTACTATAATTTCAAATGTACTTTTAGTAGAATGATTGAAACACAATCTTCTTAATGTAAGTCATTTTTTTACCAAAGGATACAAAGTTGTATTTGAATCTTCATTCTATTCTATACTAAATAAGTCTCAATCAATTATAGTATATGTTAGAAGATATGGAAATATATATTTAGTTGATCTTTTTGATATTCAAGCTAAGTGTCTTGTTGTAAATGATAATGAACCCATGTTGTGGTATAGAAGGCTTGGACATGCTAACAAAAATCTGATTAAAAGATTATATAATAAAGATCTAGTTGTTGGTTTACCAAAATTCAAATTTGATAATAAGTTGTGTGACACTTGCATGAAAGGTAAGCGAGTATTAAAACCATTCAAGTTAAATAAAAAAGTATACACAACCAAACCCTTTCAATTGCTATATATTGATTTAGTTGGACCAACAAGGACAAGAAGCCTTGGAAGGAAACATTACGCATATGTCATTATGGATGACTATAGTAGATTTACTTGGGTAATTTTTCTAGCATCCAAAGATGAAGCTTTTTTATTCTTTGAAATATTTTTCAAACATGTACAGAATGAACAAAGCTCTCATATTGTTGCCATAAGAAGTGATCATGGTGGAGAGTTTGAAAATTATAGATTCACTGAATTTTGTGAAAACAACAGAATTCTTCAAACTTTCTTTGCACCAAGAACACCCTAAAAAAATGAAGTAGCTGAAAGGAAGAACAGATCCTTGCAAGAGATGGCAAGGACAATGTTGAGTAAATACAGTCTTCCACAATATTTTTGGGCTGACGTAATGAACATTGCATGTTATATTGTTAATAGAATATTTGCTAGATCCATACTCAACAAAACTTTATTTGAATTATACTTTGGCATGAAACCAAATATTTCATATTTTTATACTTTTGCTGGTAAGTGCTTTATTCTTAATAATGGCAAAGAATAACTTGAAAATTTTGATAGTGGATTTGATTAAGGTATATTTCTGGGTTATTCCATTCTTAGAAAAATATTTAGAGTGTATAACCTAAGACTTAAGATTATAGAAGAATCCATCCATGTCAAATTTGATAAACATACTAACTTTATAAAAAGAAATAGTGATTTTAATGATGAGACAGATAATCTTCCAACAAATGTGGAGAAACTGAAATTAAAAGACAATCAAGTAGAAACTCAACTATCAGAGACAATAATGGATGAAGCTGAATCACCCACAATAGAGATAAATTAGGAAGATAACTCATCTATTCTCAAAGATTGGAGGTTTATACATGCTTATCTTGAAAACTAGATATTTAGTGATGTATTCGATAAAGTTAGAACTTGATCATGTTATCACTAAATATGTAGCAATTTTGCTTTCATTTCTCAATTAGAACCAACTTGTATAGACTAAGCATTAGATGATGAAAACTGAATTTTAGCTATGCTAGAAGAATTGGATCAATTAAAAAGAAATGATGTATGGACTATTTTTCCAAGACCGAACCATCAATCTGTTATAGGAACAAAATGAGTCTTTAAAAACAAACTAGATAATCAGGAATTATGGTAAGAAATAAAGTAAGATTAGTTACAAAGGGGTATTGTTAAGAAGAAGATATAAACTTTGAAGAATTATATGCCCTTGTTGCAAGGATTGAAGCCATTAGAATGCTTCTTGTATTAGCATCATATATGGATTTAAAGCTATATCAAAATAGATGTAAAAAGTGCATTGTTGAATGGTTTCATTAATAAAGACGTATATGTGAAACAACCCCTTGGGTTTGAAGATACTCATTGTACAAATCATTTATTCTAATTCAAGAAAGCCCTTTATGATTTGAAACGGACTCCTAGAGCTTGATATGAGAGGTTAAGCAAATTTCTAATTGAAAAAGATTTTTCAAAGGGTAAAGTGGATACTACTCTCTGCATTAATCATGTAAAGAAAGATATACTTATAGTTCAAATTTATGTTAACGATATAGTATTTGGAGTAACTAATGAAAGTCTTTGCCAAGAGTTTTCCATGTCTATTCAGGGAGAATTTGAAATAAGCTTGATGGGTGAATTCAACTTCTTTTTGGAACTACAAATCAAACAAGAGAAATAAGGAATCTTCATTCATCAAGTCAAATATACAAAAGAACTTTTGAAGAAATTCAACATTAAAGATAGTAAAAGATATGGAACACCAATGAGTACTTTAATAAAGATGGACAAAGATGAAAGAGGTAAATCAGTAAGTAAAAAACTTTATAGAAGCCTGATAGGGTCATTATTATATTTGACTCTAAGCAGACCAAATACAATGTTTAGTGTCTTTATGTGTGCTAGATTTCAGTCAGATCCTAAAGAATCACACATAATTGTTGTAAAGAGAATCTTTAGATACTTTTAGACACACCAAGCCTCGGTTTGTGGTATCTAAAAAGTTTTGATTTTAATTTAGCAGGGTATTCAGATGCAGATTTTGTTGAATATAAAGTAAATAGAAAGAGTACTTTAGGATCTTATCAGTTTCTAGGAAGCATGATTATATTATAGTTTTTCAAGAAATAGACATTTGTGGCATTATCAATTGCTGAAGTAGAATATGTAGCAACTAACAGTTGTTGTGCTCAAATCCTTTGGATGAAATAATAATTAAATGATTTTAGCCTTAATTTTGTTGATATCCCTATAAGAGCGATAACACTAGTGCTATAAGTTTGACCAAGAATCCAATTTTACATTCCAGAATAAAACATATAAAAATTAAGCACTATTTTATCAGAAATCATGTTTAAAATCATAATATATGTTTAGAATTTGTGCCTACTGAAAATTAATTAGCAGACATCTTTACTAAACCTCTATTAGAAGATAAATTTAATAAGTTAAGAAAAGAATTAGGTGTTTTAGATCTAAATGTTTAACTAGAAATAAAAATAAATATCTATATGTTGGAAAATATGGTCTTTGCTAATAATTCTAATGAAAAATGCACACAATAAATAAATTTGAAAATTTGCAACATTTTGCAGCCTCTGAAACACATTTCGGACCCTCCGATATTGGACTAATATGCCTCCAAAGAATTCTAAGCTTCTGAAATAAAACTTCAATACCCTTGAAATCTATTTTATATCATTTCGTAGCCTTCAATGGGCTATGTTACCTCCGAAGTAAAGCTTCGGAGTCACCAAAGTAAAATAGACTTATAACTTCTGAATATCACACCTACTACTAGTTTTGGATCCTCCGACAATGTTTTTAAATCCTAAATCCTATTTAGTTATTCAAAGAACTCTGAAAACCTAAAACTCCTCATTTCAAGCACCTAAAGAACTCCTTTCAAAGAAAACCTTTCATCTTCCCGCTCAATTCAAATTCCTTCATTCAACCAATCTTTCCATTGTATCTTCTCCATAAGTTTTCTTCCCATCTCAGTCTGAAAACATTCACAACACCCTAAAATCCAATCTTTCTTTACTGCAATGGCGAGAACAAAGGGAACCACCAATTTAGCAAATGGAAAGAGGAAGGAAAGAGAAGAGTATCCAAACCAGAGAGTAGCCAAGAGAGTCAGACCTGAAACAAATACACTTGAGGTAACATTTCTCAATAGCAAGTCTAATTACTCTAGTTATATGGAAAGATATCATGATAGGAAGAATTAAAGGAAGAGTTTTTAGTTTTGATATTTTCGAAGACAATGGTATGAAATTAAAAGTATATGATTGGTTCAAATACCAGGGATGGATGAAATATGTAAGCTTCAGAGACCATTTCTATCCAAGAGTTGTGAAAGCTCTAATATTCAATATTAATATTAGAACAGAGATATCATGAATAAGAGAAGTAGAAGTAGATGTATCTACAGAAAGATTGAGAAGATGTTTTAATCTTCCTCTAGTAGAAACTAAACCAGAATGGCCAACCAGATAGAGACTATTTTCTGATTTAACTGGAGTAAAAATAGATGAGAGAGAGAATATCCTCCCGTCTGCATTTAAATCTTAAACTGGCCTACATGATTATGATAAATAATGTGTACCCAAGAAAAGTAGCCACAAGAGATGTGTCAGAAAAGAATAGAAGAATACTGTCGGCTTTTAAGAATAAAAAAAGTGTAGATCTGGCAAAACTTATGTCAGATCATATTTACTCAGTCAAGAGCACTTCAAGATTCCCTCTCCCTTATGGAATGACTTTAACCAAGCTAATAAGAGAAGAAGGAGTAAGTTTGTCTGAGGAACACAAAGAACCTCCAAGGGACTCAGACACAATAGATGAAAAGACTTTAAAGAGAATAGGATTCAAGAAAACTTCACAAGACTGGATCAGTGAAAATCTAAGAAAAGCAGCTCAACTAAAAAGATCCAGACTAGAGCAAGAAGAAGAAGAGGTAGAAAGAATAGCAAGAGAAGAGAATTTGGAACAAGAAAGTACAGAGACTCCAAAAGAAGAAGAAAGACATATTAGAATAAAGGAGTCATAAGATATTTTAAAAAGAGAAAGTGAAGTAGCAGTAGCAGAAACCACCCCATCTTACACTCCATCAGATCTCTATCACCTATAAGACCCACGTCTTCTCATCAATCATCCACACCAACTACTTCATCAATCCCCACTATATAACCCATCCCACAGCACCTAGAAAATAGACTAACAAATATTGAATTCTTTCTGTCTACTCTAGCTCTTCAGATGAACAGAATGGATCAAAGACTTAAAAATACCATATCATCCATAATCTTGAGAGCTGATAAGATTGATCAATGACTTGACTCTCTACAATCTCTAGCAGAGTCATTCAGAAGTCAAACTTATCATCCTCATTTCTCTCTCTACCTCCAACTCACTTGTCTTCACCTCCACATCACTGTTCTCCATTTAGAACCAACTCTCCCATAACAGTGATGTCTTCCCCCACACAGTCTCTTCATCTATCATCTCATACAATTCTAGAGATTGCTCAACCTATGAGTCAACCTACTGAAATCACCTCTTCCCCTCCTCTAACACAGCCACCATTAGTTCAAACTCCTGAAGTCAATCCATGTTGAGCTATTGTTAGACATGAAAAGTATCCCATCATAGTACCTTTGTCTACAATGTATTTTCTTCCCCCAGGACCATCCATTTGGCTGGATTGGACTTGGCTTGATCTTGTATGATTAGGAGAGGTAATTTCTGAATGGATTGAAGAAATTCCAAGAATGGAATTCACCTTCAATTCATTCAGAATGGAGAAGACCTCCCACTCCTCCACAAACTCCTCCCCAAACTCCTTCATAGTCTCCTCCAAGATCAGTTGTTGATAATCTTGATATTCTTCTTCGTGTTTCAAATCCAATCAAGATGACATTTTCTGAGTTTGAGAGTAAGTCAAAATAAACTCTAAAGTTGTTAGGATGTTTCTCTCTCAGTCCATTATTCTATCTGCTCAAGAATTTTCATTCTCAGAACTTGAGGATCCTAACATTCTGTATATGATTCAACTTCTTCCAAATCCTCTATTCACTCCCCAAGGCCACAAAATTCAAATTCCTGATAGAGAGTTAATACTTCAAAATTATTCTGAAAAACTTCTTAACTTACTACCAACTTTAAAGTAACCCAAAACCACTTTTCCATCTCCCTCAGGTCCTCATCAATGCTTTCTTATCACTAAGGAAGAACTCTCATTCTACAAAACTGCAAATCTCTAAGCCATTGCTGATGATCTTCCTTTTCCATATCCTCAGTTTTCTGATACTTCTATCCAACATAGGATATGGCAAATCCAATTTCAACTAGCCCCTTTACCAAAACCAAAAACTTCACCACCACCTTCTATAAAAACCAAAACTCCCAAAAAACCTCTCGCAATTCCAAAACTAAAACCACCACCCAAACCATCATCTTCTACACCATTATCTCAGTCATCCTCCTCCAAACCCAAGAGGAAGCCAAGGATTCCACTTCCAAAGAAACACAAAAAAACTCCTCTCTCTAGAATAGCCATGTACTATCAAGAGTACACAGGCCGAATGAATGCCAATACAAGAGCCCCCTTAAAAGGGACTCCTATAGCCTTTCTTGAGTTGCTAGATCCATAATTTAGAAAGTGCATTGATTTCACTTATATTTCTGATTGTGGACCTATAGCATATACTCATGAACCCTCTTCAGCAATCCCATAGGATTCATTTTTTATTCCAGCTCCACCAAAAAGGCCCAAATCATCTCCTAAACTATCAACCTCTCAACCCAAACTTGAACCCTTTTCTAAAACCTACAAGAGGAAACCCAAACCATGCCGCTGATTATATGGCCTCTGCATTATTTTTTTGTCATCTCTCTAGTGTATATTTTTTCTCTTGTAATTTGTACTTTCTATAAGGAATCCTTTCTATATGAAATTTTGATCATGTTTATAAATTTTTGTCATGACAAGTTCTGTTTTGTATTGGTCACCTCATTTTGTTTCTTTCCACCTTTTTGATTATGAAAAAAGGGGGAGAAAATGTACTGAAAGTATGTATCGAAAGCATAAAATTTTTATATGAAATGTATGACATTTTTGAATGAAATATAGTTGAAATTTTGTGCATTCATTCAGGGGGAGTTGCACTGAATTAATAGAATTTTATTGAAACTCATGCAATTAAGTTGCTTTAAATTCATTATTAGATAAATTTTGAAAGGTATATCAGTCAGTGTTTTGTTGTCATCAAAAAGGAAGAAAATGCTGAACATACACTCTTAACTAACTTAATTTTGATGATGAACATTCTTCACCAACCATATTTTGATAATGAGCAAAGACATGAGTGAAATATTAAGCTATTAACAATTCATTCTCAAGCATATTGAAGAAATATTTTTCAATTCTTAACCTGAAAATAATCTTCATGATGATCAAAGGAAGAAACCAAGTAAATGCTCAAAAAATCTAAGTATATAAATCACAAATATACTTAAAAGAAGAAAACAATAGGTTTAAAGTTTCGAGAAAGCTTCAAAGTCAACTTTGAATTTAAATTTCATCACTTAGGAGTTGCTCAAGAATTTCGGAGATAAGAGGTTAACTCTTCGAAGCCAATGAAACACTTAGAAAATAAAGGGATAATGCTTTGGAGTCATGAAGTCACAAGCTTCGGATTCAACAAAAATATCTCGGAGCTATTGGAGCACTTCAGAGACAAAGAAAAATAATGTTAGAGTGATGATATTACTTTGGAGTTACAAGTATATAAGCTTCGAGGTTAAGTCGATCACTTCGGAATACAAGTCTAAAATCTTCGGAGCCAATTAAAGTACTTCAAAGTCAGGAGCTTACAAGCTTCAAGATTAAGTCAAGTACATTAGAGTCAATAAGGCATTTTAGAGACAATGAACAACAACCTTCGGAGTTAACAGAACATTCTTCAAAGAACGCGACTCATCGAAGTCAGAAGAAAGGAACTTCTAAGACAAGAAAAATACTTTGGAGTTTAAAATTAGTCCTTCGGAGTCACGAAATAATTGCTTTGGAGACAAAGAACTCCTTCGAAGTCAGCCTCCATGATCCCAAAGCAAGACACTGCTGTCGCTCAGCTTCCGAGCCTCCAAAACACATCTTTGTTGCATTCGAAGAGACGGCGACTTGTGTGAGCTATGCAAAAAATTCATATTACTTAAAAGCTTGAAGGATCTGATATTGGTTCATAGGCTCCGAAACCTTGCTGAAAGTACAATGGTTATAAATTCGAACATTTCTCAACATTTAATTATTCTCACCTACCACGGCAGAGAAAGTTAGAGGTCTCAACATAAAAGAAGTAAAGTGAGATAAAAAAAAGGATAATAGTTTTAGCACTGAAAAATAAGAGAGAGAGAGAGAAAGAGAGCATTTACTAAGTCTTTAATGCTTTTCTTCCATGATTTCAACTCCACTGTAATTCATTTAAAGAAGCATTCAAAGTTATTCATTCAATAACTTCTGAAGATTGAATCCTATTGCTTTTATTGCTATATTATTTGTGTTTACTATTTTCAAACTTTGTATAAAATCAGCTTGTTAGTGGCATTAATATTTGTACATATTTATTTTTACATATTTCTGGAATTCAAAGACTTATCTTTGTGTAATGAAAGCAAGTAGGATACTTGCTAAGTATTTGTACAAGTTAGTTCGTAAGCTTGGAAACCAACAGGTATATTTGTTTGATCAAAAGATTACTAATTACAGAAGGTATTAGTGGAACTTGAGTTTAGTAAAGAAGGTTAATTCAGAGAAATGGAGTATGAACCCAAGTGAAAGGTCGAACCACTATAAAAATATCAGTCTAAGCGTTTTGTGTTATTAGTAATTTCTTAGTCTTGCACTTTGATTATTATTTGACCAAAATTTTTAAAGGCTCAATTCATGCACACCCCCCCCACCCCCTCCTTGAGTCACCATCTAAATGGGACTAATAAATTTTATATTATTTATATGGAACATTAAGCCATTTTATGCAAAATTAAAACTTATAATTTAAAAAATAAAAAGTGACAACATTCACTATAAGAAAAAATACTTAATGCATCCAACTATATGCAGCCATTTTTGGTCGACTGCATATAGTAGTATATGTAGCCGACCCAAACCGCTACAGATACTATTAAATGCCAAAAAAGTCAAAAAAAGCAATAAATCCACCATGCTCCTTTCAAAAATGTTGTCACCTTTATAAATTATCAAATGGGTATATATAATTGGGAAACAAAAGCTATAATCTTTTATAACATTCAAATAATGTTAATATTTTAGTTTAATATATAAATAATTTAGGGTTAAAAATTATAGTTATATATGCATTTTTAATTATTTTTCTAGCATGAGAATCATCCATGTAAATTACAAATGGATTTTTGAAAAATCATCCCTGATTTTTGAATAGAGCATTATGGAGTCACTGCCTTTTTTAAAAAAAAAATTAATACTATGTTGTTCCGCCGCGAGATCGGGCTCAAGAAATGATGAGGAAGAAATAAAATGCAAATGGAACGACATGACCGGAATTGG
>JAYJMB010004876.1:0-12554 GCA_036873735.1 Pouteria campechiana | reverse complement strand
AGAGTCTCACATCCATTCTCTCTTCTCCCTGAAAATGCATTGCCCCAAGATAGAAGCGACCCATCTGAGTCTTTACATTATTCGATCTAACTCAATACATATATACTAATCTCAGAAATGCTTTAGGAAGTAACGAATATTTAAAACAAACAGCATTTCTTTTATACTGACCTAACGAAGAGATATTCCTGCTTTGGAGTTTGTGCTCTTGAATTAACCATCCATCCATCGTTAGAGCTGAGCTTAGTTCTGAGTTTCAGATTGATTGATGCTGAGGGCTGGGCTTAGTTCTGAGCCTGACAATGAGTTTTACGTCCCTTGCTCTGTCCAGGCCTGCACGCTAGATGGTTATGGCTAATATCATTATTTGATTAATAAGGTATTTTAAATGATTCCAGACCTTTACCCTTTTTGGATGATCCTTTGAAGCAAGCAAAGCATGATACCAATAACCCAGACAAGGAAAGTTCAAGATGCTGTACGGATGGCAGGTGAACGGTTGTGAGTCGTGACATGCGCCTGGACGACCACAAAAGACAATACTAAAATACAGCCGGCTTTCACATTTTCCTGTTCCTAAATTTTTGGGCTTACTTGGATTATATAGAAAGTAATTTTCTATATAAATTAAAAAAGGTATAAAATTATGCGTAGCATAATAATTTATTAAGCTATTAAAATACTATAAAATTATTCAAAGAGGATCACTTTGATAGGAACACTATAAATAATCAAATAATCTTTAATGGATGGATATTTATTCTAAATAATTTTAATTTTGAAGTGTTTTTTAAGTCTTTGATGAGAATATATATAAATTTCGGCTAAATAAATGATCATAAGATAAATGATCAAAATTTAATTTTACAGAATCATCTGTGTAGGCCCAAAGTAGAAACAATAGAGAAAATGACAAGATGACAATGCTTATGGAGAATGCCTTCTTAATAATCTCGCCAACCTCATGCTCATGCTCATCGGCCCCAATATTCTCCTCCTAACAAATCATTCCAATCTGAAGGCTGGGTTCCACACTCTATTTAGATTATATAATTGGTTTTGTTCTGTCTGAAAATCCCTTGATCTGGTATCATAGGTAGGCTTAATGAAACCTTTGGTTCGTTTCAACTTGACTGGTTAAGTGGCAATAAAGCCCACTTTGGCGAGGAAGAAATAAAGTGATGTTGATTTAAATTTATAGGCATATCAACATAACCTAAGAAAAAACATTACTGGGTTTGAGCAAAGTGAAAATGGCAGCACTATTTAGGAGGGCATTATCATGAATATCGATTAATTTTGATCAAGGAAAATCCCTAACCTGACCCATTCAGCAATTGATCAGAATTTTCATCCTATACGCATGGGTGGACAAGGAGACTTGCCCAAGTCTTCTTCTGGCTTGTTACATGAGAGAAGAATACTTGATAGCAATGCAATTTAATCATTGATGTTTGGATGACTGAGCTGGGAATCCCATTGCATTAGAATAGTGCAGCCATCATCCAAGTCCAGCAACAAAGTTTTCGAACCATGGTTTATGTTTTAGCCAAAACAATCTCAACTGTCCCCATGCCTCGTCGGACCAGCGATTGACCGTTGTCACTAGTGCACCTAGGCCGTTGTTGGTGTAATGATCTCACAGATGAGCATTAAGTTCTAGAGATCACTAAATCTCTACCTGAACTTTTCGTGAAGTCAGATGAATCTTGTGCTCAAAATGCAATGAAGGAATTAAATTTTTTTTAGACATATCCTGCCTCCTAGAACTTGAAGTAGAGCATGTAGATGCAAACTGTGTTGTTGCTCTTGTGGCTCAAACTTGATAGCGTAGGGCAAAAATACCTCAGCGCAAAGGCCAATATCGAAAAGTTCGACAAGGAATAACAAAGAAGCAAATTTCTCAATACAAGAAAATCATCAAGAGTCATAAAGGAAAGTGTGATGGAATAAAATATAAAGCCAAACTCAAATGCTACAATTATGGATAGAAAACTCACTTTGCTTGAGAATGTTCTGAGTAGAAAAATGTATGTCTTGACCTTAATCTTATAAAAGTTTTAGTCTGTTCATATGTGTTTGTGACTCATTCTCTCCTTGGTTAGATTATTGACATAGGAGCAATTAAACACATAGCATGTGATTGTGTTAGATTTATAGATTCCCATTGAGTCTCAGTGTATAGACATTATGTCATGGTGGAGAATAAAGCACAAAAAGAAGTTGTAGAAGTTAGAACTTATCAACTCAAGCTACACAGTGGGCACACTTTACTCTTGTATGATATGCTTTATGCATCCACGATTCAGTATAATCTTCTTTCAGTGATAGCACTTATGAAGTTAGAATTTTCTTTTCAATTTAAAAACATGAGTTTGTCCATTTACCTTGACAAAATGTTTTATTGTCATGGTCATTTGAGATATGATCTTTTTATTTTTGATTTAGATGTAGATTTTTATGGCGATTCTGTAACTTATGTTGGTCGTCCTCTTCCTTTTTCTTTTTCTTCTGTTCTTGATATTGGGTCTGAATCCATTAAATGACATATTCAATTAGAACACATTGGATAAGATGTGTTGAATAGTTTACGTAAAGAAGGGTTCTTGGGCTTTCTTAATAAAGTAAACTTATCTATTTGTGAGCCTTATTTATGATACCGGATAGAATAACGATTATTCTATAGGCTAGAGGGCAAAAACATAAGAGAATCGCCCAAAAATACAAAGAAACTCCTCTAATGTTTAATTTAAAATTATGCAATCAAGAATGTCAAACATTAGCCCACACGCTGGACTATATAACTGAAAATTGTCATTATCAAAATTTTACCAAAAATAGTAAAATCCCAATAATCATGCAATAAGAAATACGTAATAAAAGAAATAATTTGCTAAAAATTTGGCCCAAATCGGGTTCAAAATTACTTCTTAAATGATAAATGAAACATTACCTTAAAAGAAAAAAAAACTAAAAATGGAGATTCAAAGGTAAAAATAGTGGATTCGGAGGAGATTCGATGGCTACGATGTGTGTGCTGAAAAGAGTCATATGAGCGATTTTGATACTCGTAGCCAAAGTTATGGTTAAAATATCGAAGCACATCAACAACTACTCCAATTAGGAAAAGATTATGACTACTTGCTATCTTTGCGTTGATCTGCAAATTCAAGGTATCTTAATGCCAACAACGTGCCATCTGACAACTTAACAACATCTAACTCAGATCCTCTTGCATTAATTTGATAGGTAAAACATATAAAAAGCCTTTTGGTAAGGCTTTAAGGACCACTCATTTTCTAGAATTAATTAATTATGATAGTTGTGGACCTATGAATGTCAAAGCACGACATTGTGCTTTTTATTTTGTAACGTTCATAGATGATTATTCATGTTACAGCTCAATATATCTGCTATGATAGATTCAAAGCTTTAATTTATTTTAAGCGCTTCATGACAGAGGTAGGAAATTAGAAAGAGAGGAACTTAAAGGTTCTAATAGAGGCCAGAAATATTTGTTTGATTAGGTCAAAAAATATTATGAGGTAAAAAGCACAAGAAGGTAGTTAATAATTCCAGATACTTCATAACAAATGATGTTGAGTGCGGAGGAATTGTACTTTTTTAGAGATGGTTAGATTGATGATGTCTCAAGTTAATCTCCCGATTAATTTTTGGAGAGATGCACTTTTAACTGAAGCCTATATCCTTAATCAAGTTCCTTCAAAATCAATTTTTACCACCCCATATGAGTTATAGAATAATAAAAAGCTTACTTTAGAAGGCTTACATCCATGATATATGTAGAAAATGTTCATAATTTTTCTCACAAACATAGAAAGTTAGGGCTTAATGCCAATAAAAGTACTTTTATAAGGTATTATGAATACTGAAAAGGTTTTATAATATATAGTGAACATTTAAATGACAGATTAATTGAAATTGAATCATGTGATGTAGACTTCTTAGAAAATGATTTCCTAAAATCTTGGTGAAGTCAAGAAAGATATTAGACCTTATGAGTTATAAGATGCTCAAGATGATGCATCCTCATAGGTAAGATGATGATCTATAATCTCATCCAATGATGGTTCAAAATAGTGAGAGTGACATCTCACAAAGTGAGAGTGTATCATCACATGATTCACATGATCTACAAATATGGAGAAGAAAATGTGAAATTATTTAAAGTTATTACTTTGAAATTGAAGGAGTTCTTCATGAGTATTGTTGTGCTGAGGATGATAATGAGTCAACTTCTTTTGATGAGGTTATAAAATTGATTGCATTTGATAAATAACTAAGAGTTATATAGGAAGAAATAACTTCATTGGCCAAGAACAATATATGAGAGTTGGTTGATCTTCCACCTGGGCATAAAGCTATTGATAATAAATGAATTTTCAAAATAAAGCACAAGGCTAATGGATTGATCGACAAATATAAGGCCTAACTTGTGGTAGAAGGTTATACCAAATAGGAAGGTATTGATTATGAAGAAATATTTTTTCTGTGGTGAGAATCGATTCTATTTGCCTCATTCTAGCTATCATCGTATGATTAGATTTGATTTGTTCCAAATGGATGTAAAGATAATATTTCTCAATGAAGAACTAGATGAAGAAATATACATGGATCAACCAATGGTTTTTCAATTTAAGAGACAAGAACGTAAAGTATGCTAATTAAAATATTCCATTTACGGCCCCAAACAATTATCTAGACAATGGTACATTCAATTTTAAGAAGCCATTATTTTTATTGGCTTCACAATGATTGAGGATGACCATCGCGTATATGTAAAGAGAGTTGAAAATAAGTTTCTCATCCTCTCATTATACGTGGACAATGCTTTGCTAGTAGGGAATGATTTGGAGTTGATTAATTTTAACAAAGAGATAAAAGACTTGAGTCAGACAAATTATACACTTGAGATAGAGATCTCGAGAGATTTCTTTAAAAAACTATAGTTTTTATCAAGAAATTTACATAAAAGGAAGTTTAGAACTATTTTGCATGCATTTTTTAAAGCTTGTCGATATTCTAATTAAAAATGTCTACTTCTTAGCATTGAACAATGTCCTAAAATAAAAGAAAAAAAGATGCAAATGGCTAAGGTACCATATGCAAGCGTTGTCAATAGTCTGATATATGCTATGATGTGTACTCAACCTGACATTTGCTTTTTAGTTGGTATGATTAGTCAATTCCAAAGCAATCCTGGAATTGCTCATTGGACTACTGTTAAAAAGATATTTTGATATTTTCATAAGATTGCAAATCTTGCCTTATGTTATCAAGGAGGAAACGTTAAGGTTTTTAGATAGAGTGATTTGGATGGGTCTATTGATAGAGATAAAATAAAAATTATTTTAGGATATGTGTGATGCCCCATTTAAAAAATAAAATAAAAACAAATTCCTCCCACATGCAGCGCGTGAAAGGGAGACAACCAACAGGAAGTGCTTTAGCAAGTGAGTGGTTGCATGATTTAAAAAAAGGGGGGGTGTGATGAGTTGTGTCGGATGCATGCATCCGCCTTATAAGATTATGTGAGAGAGGAGAAGCAGCGAGAGAAACTATAGAAAAGAAGAGAGGAGGCCTTGAATTGCTGTGGTAGTTATGGTCGTGAGAGAAGGAAGATCAAAAACTTTCATGGGTCATCACAGAGGTAAGTAGGATAGATCCTCTTATTTTATGTAATTTTTGATCCAAGAAATTCATATGTATAATATGTTATTGCATACATCATGTTAGACGGAATGAATGCGAAATATATGCAAGATTTATGTGAAAAATAGGGAATCGAATGAATCTAGATTATACGTATTAGGACGGACGAATATTATTTTAAGTTTTTCCCAGCAAATGAAAACCTTGATTTTTGGGTTATTTGTAAGGTTTGGATTAATAATCTGAACCATCTAATATGTCTATTTTACATCTATTTAAGTTTCATATGAATTTTATGAATTTTGAATAAGAAATGATCAATGATTTGTAACGTAAATGATATGTATGTTAAGGATGCATTCATATGTATTTTTTTACAATTATGAAAATTACATATTGAATATTTGTCTCTAATTGAAGTTCTCGTCAAATAACACATATCTTACGAAGTGGATTCATGAAAAGATGCATGTATATGAAGTGGTGGACAAAAATAAGAAAAACAGAAGTTTGAAAAAAAAACGAAAACTTCTATGTGAACAGTAACATTTTTACTATTAACAAGCAAATGATTTTTGGGTTTTTGTTGGAGATTAATTTTGCAATATCTGAATTGTTAGATATGTTGCAAATAATGTAATTAGACTATGGTAGAAATTTGAGGTTGAAACGATGTCATTTGATTAGTTAAACCTAATTAAATGCAAAAATTATGAAAATCATTAGATCTTTGATTTTTGGGCCTTAGAACACTGGTGGACCACACAAGATTAATCAGGGTATTTTATGGAACACTTATAATCTAATTTTCAATATTTTAAGAGTTTAGAAATTATTAAAAAATGAATTTTGAGAAAATCCGTTCGTTGATTGAAATGGGACTCAAGTCCCTGTTGGGATTTTTGCTTGGAAAATGGGACGGGCCAGCCCAGAATTGTAGCTATAGGCCAACCCATCTAAAACAAAAATGGGCTTAGCCCAAATTTGTAGCATTGGCCTTTAGCTCAGAGAGCCAAGCCCAAAGGTGCAAGCCTAGTGCCCTGCCCAGGTGGACAAGTCTAGGCACGAGCCCAAGCTCAAGGCCTAGGCGGCGGTGCGACGGTGGCGGATTTTGGCAGTGGCCGGCAAATGTACGAATAAACAGTTTAGATTGTTTATGGCATATTTGGACCAGTTGATCTCCGATTTGGGTGAACTAATAATCAATTTTGGGATTTTTGAATGTTCTAAATCTAATGGAATAGTCAGATTGACCAATAGAAAACCAGATCATATGAGATTGAATAGTTAGAGTTGATTTATTAGTTTTTGGACTCCATGATCACTGATATGAATGATTAGGTAGTTGGTCTTAATATATTTGGACCTTCTGGACCTAATGGAAGGGTCAGATTATTTAAAAGATGGCTAGATCATATGAGATTGAATGGTCAAATTTGATTTATCAGTTTCTAGACCTCACGATCATTGATCCGAATGATCAAAAGTTGATCTTGATATTTTTGGACCTTCTGGACCCAATGGAAGGGTTAAATTATTCACAATATGGCTAGATAGTATGAGATTGAATGATCAAATTTAATTTATCAAATTTTGAACCCCATGATCACTGATCTAAATGATCAGATAGTGGATCTTAAGGTTTTTTGATGTTCTAAACCCATTAGAAGGGTCAGATCACCAAAATGATGGCTAAATAATGCATTTTAATTGGACGATTTTGAAAGAAGGAGAGTTATTATGTGAATTGATATGTGATTCACTAATTTAGACTAATTATAATCTAAGATAGATTTATTGTCTAATAAATTATATGTGTTTGATTGTGCTACCAGTTGAGCTTGTCAATTGAGTTATCTTATTAGTGGGCTGGTAAAGGTAGCCTGGAGCGCATCAGAAGGATATTGGATTACATTGTCCGTGACACCGTTAGTTGAGCTGTTCTACATGTGGGCTGGCTCAGGTAGCCTGGAGTGTACGATATTAGACAAGAATTGCATATTGCTAATGGAGCTGTCTTATTAGGCTGGCCTGGAATATAATTTGTATATTGCCAGTGGAGTTGCCTTATTAGGCTGGTCTGAAATATGACATATATTGATAGTGACACATGATATAGATTGTTTCTGATATATATATTATTTGCATCTATCCTATTTACTAAGTTATGACTCACCCCTTCTTAATTTATTTTTTTTAGAGAATGCAGCATGGGGAATGCATTAGTTCATAGTGCAAGAAGGGTAGATGATGAATGTCATTCCAAATATTTGTTTAAAGACAATTTATGTATATTGATGTATAAGTCTTGTATTGTGGAATGAACATGTGATATTATTTATCATGATTCATTTCTTATTTATGGTTATATATGTGATTGTGTATTATCTTAAGTGTGATAGGTCCAGGGAGATTTCACCCTTGGTTTAAAAATAATATTTATTTATACTATTTTTGGGCCAGGCCGTGACAATATGCTTTTATTCTTTAAGCTTCAACAATCTCTTAGTGTAGTAAGAAGCAAAGATATATTTTCTTATCTATGATGGAGTTAGAATTTGTAGCATGTTTAGTTGCAATATAAGAGACAATATGGTTAAAGAGATTTTTGCAGAGCTTAAACATCATAAGACAAGTTGATGAGACTGTGATGGTCTTGTGTAATAACATAATTGGAATTGCGTATTCGAAGTATCTCAAGCATCATGGAAGAATGAAACATATTGATATTCAACTTTATTTTATTCGAGATAATATTGCAAAAGTGCAAATAGTCCTGAAATATGTTTCTAATAAGGACATGGTAGCTAACCCTTTGACTAAACCCATTTTCAGAGAATTATTTCTAAAGTATGGTAAGAGTTTGGTTTATTTAGAAATTGATGTATTATGTTTTCTCCTTTAATGAAATAAGTTTTCATTCGTAAGTTTCGAGACATATATCTACATCTAAGAAATTGATGTCGCTAGGCTTTAGATTGACTTTTTTACACTTGTGATCACCCTGACATTAAGATAGCAAGTAGGATGAGAAATAAAAGAGATATAAAAGATCACGAGTACCATATGTATATGATATCCTTAGTGCTTAGAGAGTTAGCAAGGGTTGAACAAGTTTAAGTATCATCTTAGTAAGACTAAGATGAGACTAGTTATCTAGTAGAATATGAAATATATCCACATCCCTATATAGTCTATAAAGAGCCGAAAGAAGATTCATGTATTATAATCTTATATCATACACTCTAGAGTGGTTGAATCAACATTTGTATGATGTTAGAGTATGACAAAATTAGTAGCAGTTCTACCATAGCATACATATTATACTATATATGTTGTAAGTCAATTATATTAGGAGTGATTGAATGGATTCCTGCTTCATCACTAACTAAGCCCTATGGACTTTTAATCCATATAACACCCTTTGTGATTATGAACTATGTCATGAAGTTGAGACTTGATTGTTACTTTAGCATACTATCCAAAAATCATGTATTATTCGATTTAAGGGAGCATGTCTAGGAAAGTAATCAAGTTGAGATGGATTAACATGAGTGTCTAAGAAAAAATCATTTAATATCACACTAAAAATACTTATTGCTCAGGCGAATATATCGGATAATATTTTCATATAATCATGAGTACAAATATGTTTAGACAATAATATGCTCTTTATTAGTTTCAAGAGAGATAAGACATGTTATAGAATGTGTAATTAAAATGGTTTGGGGTATGAACGAGATGCAGAGTATAGTGTTATCTTAGTTAGATAGTGACTTAATATGATACTTTTTAATGGTGCCTTTTCTTGTTAGGTTGCATATTCCATTCACCTATATGAAGTGAAAAACTATACAAGATTGAAAATGTCAATTGTATAACATCTACAAGTGAAAAATGGTATTGTAGATGTTGTGTCTATGTTGTAATACAAATCTAAGTAGGTTTTGAATTGTGTTGCACAAGTGAATGGATAAGTTTCATTTCTAGTAGGACTTATATACGTAAAGATGCTTCCTCTCTCTATATTTTCTATAGTTATTCCTAGAGAATTTATTAGTTTTAGTCACTAAGTATTTGGAACATGTAAATAGTGGGAGACTGATGCCTCCCACAGAATGAGAAAGAGGCTTATAAAGTGAATTGATCAAATCCTACATTTTCACATAATAAGGTATGTAGTGTATCTTCAATTATTTATGTGATAATTTTCAACACATTGAAACAAACATCAACTTGCCTGTTTTGATGACTTAGCTGAGAATCCCATTGCATTAGAACAGTGCAGCCAACATCCAAGTCCAGCAACAAAGTTTTCAAACCATGGTTTATGTTTCAACCTATTGAGATGATGGTTTCATTCTCCAGAAACGACTGGTAAATGTATTAAAGGATCGATGGAATTGCTTGCACTAAATAATAGCTCTGTTCAAATGACAGGATTTAATAGCAGTTAGTTTGGTACCTTTGATTGAGATATAATGGTAGAAGACTAGCAGCTTCTCTGTTCATTATTTTAATGGCAAACGCTTCGCTGGGTTTGCTTATTCTTTATACTAATTTATTGCGTGATAACACAGCCTTGGCTCTTTCCTTTTTAATTAAAAATCGGTTAGATTTACATCCATATCAGTCTAGAATTAAGCCACTTTAAGCTAGTAGTAATTTGTTTTTTTGAGTATTGTGCCCCATGTGGGGTGGAGCATCTGATGCTCAAAGACCATCAGCAATGGATGGAAGCTGACACGTCCCACATAACCAGATTCAAATCTGTTTATTGGATTAACATGTCGGTAAACTTTTATGCCCAGTTTTTTCTGGTCTTGAAAACCACAAATCAAGAAACTGAAGGATTCTCCCTGTCAGGCTTCATTGCCATATCTTGACATGATACATCTGTTATTTATAAATGGATATACAACTAATTACAAAGATGAGTGCCACACCATGAATTAGAGTGGGAAAAATAATTGGATTACGATTCCAGTTGTTGATGATGTTTTCCATTATTCTCATAATTTGTCTACAAGACAGAACAAACTTTCAGGTACAACTGTTCTCACTCGATAAAAGGTTGGTGACTGATAACAGGAAAATAATTTCAGCTTAGGCCAATGAATTAAAACAATGCTATTGTAGAATTCTTATGGTTTTGCCAAGATGGAGAACATCATTCTATGCTCAACCGAATGTCTCTGTTCTTCTTTGTAAGTTCGATGCTCCCTTCTTCTTTTAATGCTTGCCGGTTGCTTTTCTTACTGGGGCCTCCCAACTTCTTGGTCTGGCGCAAACACAATCGATAGATATGTCCTATGAATAACAGGCCAATAACCATCAACCATACGAGGAATGCATGCCTAACAGTAAGCCAAGAAAATCTTTTGAAAACGTCATCAGAGGCGAGTGTATAAACAGAGCACACATAAGTAACTATCATGGAGGAGACAGCGATCCACATGGTAACATTTAAAATCCACACAAGAAGCTTCTGCTGGATAGGAAATCCGCTAATTACCAACAGAATTAGGAGCAGGGACGACAGAAATCCAATGCTGTTGAAAATCATGAAGACAATATACTCAACTGGATACAGATAGCCCATAATCGCCTCTCCTGCAACATGGTGATTCATGCTATCATTTATGCGATTCAGTCCTGTGAGAGTTTCGTTGCTTATCTGGGTGTCTTGCCAAGCACTGCCAGGAGGGTTAAGGCCAGCTCCAAAGGTCTCTGTTGCAATTAGAATTGCAACCACCATTAGCGTGCTCTTGGTCTCATCAAGCCACTGGCTGTGATCCTTCTTCCTTCTCTTTGTCTTCTTCCTTCTACGCCGGAATGCTGTCTGGATTCCTGATGCAACCTGGCCACCAAGCTGCATTTCTTTTTCGCTTCTTGCCCCAGCTGCTTTCAGAATCAACTTCAGCTCTCTGTCAGCTTTGTCATGTGGGCTTTCCAATAAGATGTCCAACGCCGTAGAGCCATTCATATTAGTAGCGTTCACTTCCACATTGGAGTTGCTAACCAAGTAATCAACCATCTGCAAGGGATAAATTTTAAGCCAAGATTTTTTTTTCAAATTTTATTATTTATTATTTTTTATCTTTTATCCTATTTCTTTCGAGGACGTGATTTTTCAACCGTGGAGAAAATCCTCTGAATGTTTCCACTTTTTACCATAGCTATCATTAACTTTCACATCGTAGGGATAGGAAATGAAAGCTGGATCAGATATGATGGATTTCGAAGTAATTACTAGCCCCGCAAGGTGGGGCAGAGCATTACCCAATCCAGTCCACATAAACCCAATATTTCATATACGAGATCAACCATTTTCTATTAATCCATCACATAATCTGATGGTTCAATCAAATCAAAGAAGCATGTAAAAAAGAATATGTTAAAAGTACTTAATTCACTGATTGTCCAGTCATTTATTTCATTTTTTTTTTTTCATTTTGTTATTGGTGGGTGGGGTTCCACCTAGTCAATCCTTTTTGACTATTTAAAGGATGATGCTACTCATCTCGTCAATAAGCAAGCTGGAAATGGAAATTTTCATGTTGAAGAAATAATGTAGAATGTTCCCGCATTAATTATCAGTTGTATTTCATGCATGTGTGGTTTTCTCTTTCAAAATGCTTTGATCTGATGATCCTACCCATTCAATAAACGCCCAGGAAAACAAATATGCATGGGCATTAAGAAGAAAACGATCGATGGAACATCCTCAACATTAGCCCCATGCACTTAAGGCATGGATAGAGTGCCGGTGCTTAGCATCGCCCATTACATCACCAGCTCGAGTCTTTTCAATAAACCAACATTCTGGGGGTTGGGCCAATCAGAAAATAACTAAAGAAGGAATGTTGTGAGAAGCCTAT
>JAYJMB010004875.1:0-12555 GCA_036873735.1 Pouteria campechiana | reverse complement strand
TAAGGAAGTGATTAGTTCCTAAATTCAGGTTCTTAAAACCTTTCTTATTTATGCGATCTGGTATTTAATTATCTTTCTATTTTTTTATAATTATATATATATATATATTTAGTAATCACACTTATTATTGATTTTATTTTCATTTATTATTTTTTACGATATCATCTCCCTAGTCTACTGCCTCTTTCTTGGGATAGGATTGTGTTATTCCTTTTATTGTCAACGTTTTCGTTTGGTTTTCTCAATTTCAATTATAATTTCAGCACGCCTGGAGTGACAAGGCTTTTCTCTTCCCGAATAATTATGAATAAGTATGAAAAATAAATTTATGAGAAGTAATTGTCATGACTTGGAAAAAAAGAAAAAGAAAAAGAAAAAGGTTTTACACGTTTTATTACGGTCACTCCATGTTATGATCTTTCACAAGATAGTGTAGTGAAGAAGGATGTAATATATCAATTTTTCTTGGCATATTTAATGCATAGCTTGGCTTAGAAAAATGAAGAGGACTGATTTATGTAATATTTCTAACTCCATGCAATGTGCATATTGGTTATCTAAACTTGTGATTTTACTTTTCCATTCTTTTTTCTTCTATCTTTGCCAATCAAACATAGTGTATTGTTTTTCTGAAGTTTATGATACAACTTGATCAAGCAAGAAGAAACATACTTTAGATTCACTATTATAAGAATTATGATTTTCTATATTTTTATGCATTTTCTAAAGGTTAATCAGGCCTTTAAAGGCGTGCAGCCAATCCCTTTTCTAACCCAATGGAAGCCATTGCTGCGTTTTTGTCTTCTAGTACTCATGGCCTGCTGCCACCATTATTCAACTTAAAAGTTCGTATTCAGTCAAAAGAGAAGTGTTTCAGATGCACTCCACGTAGGCCATTGTACAACAGCCACATGAAGTCACTGGATCCTGTTTCCTCCCAGCATTTTTCTAGAGGAAAGGAAAGGAAATGGAAAGGGTCCATGTGCAGAGGGAAGAGAGAGATCCTTTCATGATTCCATGCCTTGGCACTACCTCTCTCATTCTTCTTTATGGGAGAGAGAGAAGGGTAGAGGAATAGAAGGGTAGATTGGTGGGTGGCTTTTGGAGTTTAGCTCGTGCACCGACGCCGACCTTTTCAGAGCACGTAAGCCTATGATCGAGCTATAATGATTATCAGCCGCTCCGCGTGCAAGGGGAGTATCCTTCTATTGCTATTGCTCATGCCGACCCACTACTTCTACCATGTCTTTGAGGGTTAGCCCTGTCTTGGTTTTCCATTCACTTGCAAAAAATGTTAGTGACTCATGTTGCACTTCTGCATTGTGCATGTATCATTCTAATTTGGGGGTGGCCAGCTCAAGTTCATTCTCCTTTTTTTTGGGCTAGAGCACACTGAAAAGTTGCAACGATTATAGCCTTTTCCCACTTATGCCATTTATGGAATGTTTGGAGCAGTGTTGTCACAATTGGACTAGTGGTTTAACAGATTAAGCGTCTGGTTCATAATCTAATTGGTTTAATTGGTCAGTTCAATCAATTGAACTACTTTTTTTTAATAAAAAATTAAAAAATATAATTTTAAAAAATCTAAATTATAAAAATTAATTTAAATATATAGATTTTTATTACAATACTATACTACTTTAATTCATTTTTTTATTCTATTAATAATATTAAAATTAAAAAAAAGTATTGGATCAAATTGGGCTGGACTTGACTAAAGGCTATCCATAATTAAACATTCTTCTTTTGGCTTGAATAAAGGCTCATGGAAAAAAAATTTACAATCTTTGTCAGTCTTTGTGCAGGCTCTTCTTCCATTATTATTATTTGCTATGATGAGTATGCTTGGATGATGGATGAAGTTGCACAGCCAAAGCCTAACTCGAAAAACAGACTAACCCATAACCATCTAGGATCAAGGTCCATCCAATGGAAGTGGAAAGAAAGAAAGCAGATGTCCAATTTTGGGTAAGATCATCTACACTTGGTTTGGTTGCCATACAACTAACTAACGCTATGCATTCGAATATAGCTAACACCATAATATTGAGTAGACCAGGAAAGTAGCATGGTAGCCTAGTTCTATTTTTGAAATCCCGTGGTCTGGTCAAGAGCACCTCCTTTTTAACTCTCAGGAATGAGCAATGATATGGTATTCATTGCTTTTCCTAGAGCCACTTGCACTATTGATTTTTTTTTACTCTGAACCTTTTGCTCATCACAGCATGTGAGTGTGTATCTTGCCTAAACACGTGCCTATGTGACAGCCATGTTTCTCCCATTGAAGGCCTTGAGTAGATAGCCTCAAATTTTTGATGGTCCACTACAAAAAGGTAGACAAGCATTCAAATTCAAAATAAATGAAATCTGTGCTCTCTAGAGATTATTTTGAGGTATCTAACCATTAGGGGTTTCAACCACGCCTGTCATACTTACCCATGTAGAGACCTCCTGCATGGACACCTCCTCCTCTAGTCACAAATGCAATTATAGTATTTTTCAATTCCATAGAGAAATATTATATAATAGAAATAATACCAACAACACAGTAAATAAAAATGAAATAGATAAAAAAATTAAAAAAATAATAAAAAATTAGAAATGTTAGCCATAGATGGAGTGAATAAATGTCACCTTAATTTATTTTTTTCATTTATATCGCATTTTAAGGAGTAATTCACTTTATCCAAGCGCACATGCTATGAGTCTGTTTGCCTGAAAAAACAAAAGGGGATGAGAGTCTCTAAAAGATAAAAGATAAGACCATTTTAAAACTTGAGTGGTCCACACAGTACTCATAAAATTTGAGCTTCCTTTACATTGTTTATATGATTCGAACAAATTAAAACATTTCTAAAGCCGTATTTTCTTATATATGTCTTTATTTTATCAAATTCATTTGATCTATGGTTTTGATTTTAGTAAAACGTCATGCTGGGTTCATAAAAGTTCGAGTGTGTAGAAATTCAAAACCACCCGCGGTGCTTCAGAAAATTTTGATCATCCCATTTCTGTCGCTGTCCGCAGATTCTTCCGCCGCCGCCGTAGCGGAAGCCAATGATTTGGTATTCATTACTCGGGAGGTTCCGTTTTAATGCACGGGCGGCTAAAGATCTCCCGACGGAATATTCGTCCTTTCAATGCATAGCCCACATATGGACATTTAAGTACCAAGAAAAACATAGATGTGCCCATCATAATATCATTTGAGCAGTCCATCACCTCGATCAACGGTTTAGATAACTAAATTATGAAATTTAATGTACTTGATATAGTCCCGGAGATCCGGGCCATTGGATCATTGGCTTCTGCTGTTGTTTACCTGATACTCTTGCACACATCTAATGATACAAACACGTGCGTTCATGGTTTAGGTGTGGTGTGTTTGGAGGATTGGCTTGTTGCCAGCTTATCACCCATAGTAGTCTGCATAGTTTTAAAGCTCTTCCATTTCTTAATATGCTTCCATCCAGGTTTACATTTAGCAGAATTTACTCTGCTAACCTTTTTTTTCTTTCCTTTCCTTTTCCTCCATAATTCAAATCCCACCCTTTCAACTTACACACGCCTGGAATATCACTAGCCAAACTACGAACTTCTCCAATTCTCTTACGCCCTACTTATATTAGTTGGTCCCTTTTCTGTGATACACAATCGCTTTTATACATATATAAACCTGTATTAGACCCAACTAATCAGCATTTATTCATGTCCGCCGACGTCAATGACCGCGGCAGGCCCTCCAGCAAACAGGCTACCGGTGGGATTGTAAGCGTCTGTAGATTCCCATATGCATTCCAACAGAAAGGGTCCAATACAATGTCGCCCTGTGCCGGAAGAAGCTCGACGTCGGCGAGTGTCAAGTTGGTGCAAGGCACTGAGTCGCTGCAGGCGAAGTGTATCGGCGGGCTCCGAACATCGTAGGTGCCCTTGATGCTGCTGTACATGATGTCTGAAACGAGGACTGCCGACGTCTGGTTGACACACCCTTTAGTGAGACAGTAGTACTGGTCGACAATGATTGGGTTGCGCACTGTGTCCATGGTAATTTCTTGAAAGGTTACGGAAGATACTGAGCCTGACCCACCTTGCCATGTCTTGATGCGGACACCGTTGGCAGAATACCTGATGATGCTGTCGCTGACTGTTATGTTCTTGACACAGGCATGCGAGTTGCGGTTGCCCAAGCTGCCAATGCTGCAGAAGCAAGTTGGGTTTTGTTTAAACTGTAGTTCAAAAATCCAATTGCAGAGATAAATGCATTGAGTCTCGCTTGACTGGCTTTGTGGAGTCGACCCACCAACTCAGCTGAATGGTGGAATGACTCAGCTATGTAAATGCGACACCTAATAGTGGTAAACTCATGTAGGGGGATGACCCAAGTGAAAATTCAACTCGATTGAGCCAACTTCTTGCCTTTGTAATCAAATTTGCAAGTTTTATAACTGCCACTATGTACTTGGAATTTGTGGTGCTGATTATGTGAGAAGTCAAAGCAATTCATATCCAGTACAACAGTATACCTGATTCCATGACTGGGTCCGCATGTGACGTTTTTTATGTCTACGTTGAAAGAACCAGATCCAATCGATATACAATCGTCTCCTGAAGGAAGAATTAGAGCAAGATGGTAAGCTGATAATGATTGGCGAGAGAGAGAGAGAGAGAGAGAGAGTAGAAAGTTTCTGACTCACCATTGGAGATTATCGAGTTATAAATGCCAACTGTGTCGGTGTTCTCGACGTGAATTCCATCAGTATTGGGACTGAGAGCAGGGGAATACACTGAAATCCTGTCGATGCGAACGTTCCTGCAACCGTCAAATCGGAAATGGAACTGGGGACTGTTGCGAATTTTTAGTCCTTGGACTGTAAGATTGGAGCTCATGAAGAACCTTAAAGCCTGCATAGCAAATTAGTCAATGCTTAGCTTCTTTATGGCTCAGCATTGCTGAAAAATAAAAAGCAAGTTCTGTTTTCTCCGAAGTCTCAATTTGTTGCTTACCACGGGGCTGTCACAGGGTCCAGTCATTGTTGATCCATTTATTCCCTGCTTCAAAGAACCAGAACCTTCAGCTATTGCATTAAAAACTGAAATTTGTAGAGATTCTGTTGAGAAAGTGTCCAAATGCATGTGTAAATTGGCTTGCTTTGTTGAATGCCAAAATGAGAAACAGTTGTTTTACCCTGTGTGGTTTGCAGGGGAGGTTCCACCACTTCTCTCCTCTCCCATCAATGATTCCGCCACCTTGTAGTCTCATTCCATCCATTCTGTAAAATACCAGCCACAGTCGCCTGCTGGCATTTCTAGGCCAGTTATCTGGCCCGTCTGGCGGCGAGAGAATGCCATCAACCTTCACAGAATTCAGACAGAAACAACCCACCCCACCCATCAGTTCTTCTCGTTAGTCTTAAACATAAATGCATTTGAATGAAGTGAACGTGCGTACCTGAAATGTGAATCCATTTTCACACGGACCTGTCAAAATCATCGACTGGATCATGAATGTGTAACCTTGTGGAGCCAAAAGAGTTCCTGATTCAACCTGGCAAGCTGCTTCCCATGCAGCTCTGAATGCCTGTGTATCATCGGTCACAGCATCACCAATTGCACCAAAAGATCTCACATTGAAAACCTTGGTAGAATTAATGGTGTTGCTATTAGAACTTGCATTAGCAGGCTCTGGTGAAGGACTAGGCCTAGATAATGCTTCTGGTGCCGGACTAGGCTGCAAATACAGCTCGGGTGGGGGATCCGGTGGAGCTGCAATTTGGGAATGTTGGTGGTGATGCTTGTGTTTGGTATGGTAGTGAAACCTTCCATCAGTGTGATGAATCAAAGAGAAACACAAGCAAATGCAGAACACAAGAAAGAACATTTGGCCTTGTTCCATGGCTGCTTAAGCTCAAAACAAAGCACAAAATGCAACAGTAGGACTAGTAGGGTATTTGTAAGCCAACTTCGAAATCTCTTGCTTTCATGAATATGGGCTACTGACTTGTAGGTTGAGGTCAGAAATTTAATGAACGCAAGTCAGATATTGATGGCCCCATTGCTTAGCTAGTCGACTGAAAGTGGACTACTTGTTGGTATGTGCAGACAAGAACGGTTTGGAGGGAATGAACTAACTGCAGAATCACTGGAGCTTCGGATTAGTTTTATAGGGTGAGATCTCAGTGGCAGCTGCTTGCCGTCTGCGTGCATTTTTTGGGTATTTTTTTTCAAGAGGCGGTAACAAACCAGTTCCATTGAGGAATGTTTATTTATTTATTTATTTATTTTCTTGAGAATGTGGAGTCTGCATCTGATCAGGAGAGAAGGGTGGGAAGGGAATAAGGAATTCTGATGGTTAGAGGAATGAAGGCCATGTTCTTTCCATCTCTTTCACTTTCTTTGGTCTCGACTTTTCAATAAAGTGTGGTAGTGTGGGGCAGTGGTTACAGAAGTGGCAGTATTTTTTAAGCTCTTCCAGTGGAAATTTCTTCATTTTCTACACGTAATGGATTCAGACTCATTTGGACGGTTGATGGGCTTGGTAAAGGGGTCGGTTGTCGGATAAGATTTGGGAAGAATCGGATAAAATGACTTCATTTTAAGAGCATCTGATAGAATTGTTAGCTACCATTATTATCTTGAGGGAAGACTAGAAAGAGTTTGGTCAGTCCTACCCGTTGGGCGGTTTTCCTCCAACGTGGAGGGGCCCACATTAACACGCCTCATGTGTTATGCGCATAATCAGCGCAACTTATGCGGGCACACAACATTGGGTTACAAACCCTTTTACGGATGACCAAAATAGAAGCTATTTAACATACTTGCTTTTGGGGTTGGTTTTTACAGCTTCCAATTTGCTTCTTCTCTATGCTTATGAAATTGGATAAAGTCTTTAATCATTGTTGCATCCTTCAAGCCATCAAGCAAGGGATTTATGAGAGACATTCTCAACCTCTTCTAAGTCATTTTTCTAGCTTTGCTTGGTGAGATCTATCATTATTATTATTTTCTTTTTGAGTTTGTTGAAATCCATCTTTGTGGTAATGTTGAAATCTTCTAGTTTTCACTAAGTAAAAATATATTTTGTGATCTTATTATTTTATAGTGAAAGTTTCTTACTGGACTAGGTCCTGTGGTTTTTCCTTTCGCATTCTTGTGTATTCGTGGGTTTGATCTATTTCGTCGTTCGTTGATTTTTTGTGTGGATTAAATAGAACAAATTTCATTCTCCATGCTCAAACTCATAACATCAAATTATTCAATATAGAAAACAATGATAGAAGATATTTTATATTACAAAGAGCTTTATCAACCCATTAAATTAAAAAGAGTGAAATTAGAGATGCATGAGACTTGCTAAATAGAAAATCCATTGGGCATATCAGATAATAGGTTGATCAAAGTGTCTTTTCTCATATTGCAAAGGAAATCGATGCATTCAACCTATGGAAAGAATTAGAAGGTCTTTATGAAAGTAAGTCAAAACAGAATAAAGCCTTTCTAATTAGAAAGCTTGATAATATGAAATACATAGATGAACAGAATGTTGCAGAATATCTCAATAACTTTCAGGAATCATTGAACGAATTATACAATGTGAAAATTACTTTTGATGATGAAGTGTAGGTGTAATAATACCATATGTTGACCATTAAATAGAATATTTGTTTTTACCTAATAATGCAACAACTTTGAAAATTTGATCATTGACCATTTGACCGTTTGATGTAGCCTATCCAACATCATTAGACATGTCATATTGATTTGAGATGTGAATCGGACTATTGACTTATTGACTATGGGCTTGGATAAATTTGACCATTGACCATTTGAACGTTTGATGTGACCTATTAAACATTCTATGTGTCATATTGATTTAAGATGTGGATCGAACCATTGACTTATTGAAAAACTTGATTAAATTTTTGTGGGTTTAAACTAATTAATTTGGAATATTATTTCAGTAACCCATGTAACTTGAATGATTAAAGTCATGCTCAAATGAGCATAGAGATTTAAAGTTTGATTTTGGGGTCATGGTTAAATTAGAAACAAAATTCACCTTCGAATAAAACTCCCTCGCGTACATATTTGGTGTTGCTGTGTGGGCACATCGTAGAGCTTAAAGGGAGTTCTTGTTCGATCCTTTCGTGGGCCATCAACTAAGTAGGTAGAAATTTTAGATTTTATTTTATTAACCTAGAATTTTAGAGTAATGAGATGTTACCAAGAATAAGATTTCTGATAAAATTAGAAATTAATGGTGATACAGAAATCGCACAGATAAGAACCATGGCAAAAATGAAAATTGTTTATGGAATACCATTAATTTTTAGATCAGACGTTTTGTTTTAATTAATTTAAGTGTAAAATTTAATATGATTGAGATGCCAAAAATAATTATGTTAAACCACTTAATTTAAATATTGGAATTGTGAAATTTAGGCCATCATGAAATTATTAGACAGATTAAAATAATTGGGCACCACAAGTAATATTTTATTTTACATTTAATTGGAGATTTATTTTTATGTGCTTTGGACTAGGGAATTAAAGACACAAATCTCTAAAATTTACAGGATAGCCACTTTTCCTAAAATTAACATATAAACGCAAAATCTCTAAATCAAAACTTCAGGTAGAAGAAAATTTCGATCTTTGTGGAACAAAAATACAGATTTATTTTCGTGTTGGGTTAATCTCCCCAAACCCAACCAGAGCCGTTCCCTTGGACAGCATCATGCTGCCTGCGTGATTTCCTGTTCAGGGCGTGTGATTGGATCAGCAATAGGCTGATCGAAATCATGGTGGGATTGGCCACATCGTTGATTTCAGACATTTTGAATCCAAAAATCAGATTTGCGTCCAGATTGTTGCTGATTGGATCAATCAGAAAATCAGATTTCATCAAACCCACATCACCCAAATTTTGTTGATGGAAATCGGTTAAAAGAAAAATCAAAATCTCAAGTTTAGACCCCGAATTTCTGACGGAAATCTCAGATTCCAAAATTTCAGATGCCAGATTTTTATCAGACTGTCAATCTCTAAAACCGGAGCCGTGACCACCTGATTTAGGTTGCCTAGATATCTAGATTTCTGATTGTAGCTGACCGAATTTTAACTAGCAGCAAATCAGAAAAATCAAGCCGTTTGAATGTTGCTGTCCACCCAAATAGGACCGTCTATGCTGTCCATCTGATTAGAAATAGGACCGTCTAATTAGAGAAATCTGACTAGAAATAAGAAGGGAAGAGGGACCGGCCGTGCCAGCCACCCGACCAAGCAGACGCACGCTGCCAGTGTGTCTAGCCCATCCAGGCGGCAGTGGTAGCGGGATGACGGTGTTGGCGGAGGCAGGCGGCGACAGCGGGGGCAACGGGTGTTGCGCCAATGGGGCAAGGTAGGTTTCCAGTTTTTGGTGCAGCAATGGAGCTAGACCGTGGAAGAAGAAAGGCAATTGCCCTTCGAAATAGGAGCATTTTCCAAAATGGTTCGGAACTTTCGCTCACACTCCCATTTCCATGCCCAACTTTTATGTTTTCACAAATTGGTACCTAAGGTTTACTTTCCGTTTCCAAATCAGTGCCCAGCGTCATCGGCCGTGCTGGATGTTGCCAGATGGCAGGATTGAAAAATCCCAGGATGAAAATGCCCCTAAGAAGCAGCATCTCCTCGACCATGGCCATTAGTGTTCGACGACCGCCTGCTGCCACCACCTGCATCTTCTTCTTTGTTGTTATCGATGCAGCCACTGTTACTCGTTTGTCCGACAATACCTCAAGCGATGCCCACCGATGCAACCCCTATTTCCAGCAAAAACCCATATGTCTCCTACAAAAACCATCGCGGACCATACAATGCCTCCAACCACATGCTGTCGTAGCTCGATCAATCCCTCTAGCCATTTGACTTAGGTGCTGCACAACTGCTTTGACGCGGTCATCCATCAGCGCCTACCATATCTGACAGATCCTGTTGGATCTGTGCACAACCTACTGCCACACTGCCCTTCCTCGCTGCCGATGAAGCTACCGCCACAGCTTCTTCTTCGTCACCCCCTTCTGATGTCGCACATTGCCGTAGCATCTCCTTCTCCAACGGGAGAAAACCCACTAGGCATTCATCGCCATCTGTCTGCTCATCCTCGCTAGAGAACCTGAAACACAGCTGCCCTCTCCAGCACGCCCAAATTCCTGTGGATTTCCTTGCAGCCTGATGCTGCCTTGCCAGCGTTGTTGCCATCTATTACAAATCGACAGCCCAAATGCAGCATGCAGCACGTCGCCGCAGACTGTCGGGGAGATGCCACTTCTAAGGGGCATTTTTGTCTTGGAATTTTTGAGTCTGACAACGGCCAGTGACACCGGACATTGATTTGGAAATGGGAGGTAAACCTTCGGCACCGATTTAGGAAAACCCACAAGTTGGTTATGGAAATGGGATTGTCAAGGAAAGTCGGGCACTATTTTGAAAAAAGCTCTTTTATATAGAATTTTAGAAATGGCCAGTCAAATTTTAAATTGGATTTTTGGGGTCTCTAGAAATCCTAATTTGGTGAATAAATAGTCAATTTTCTCATTTTTGAGTGTTATGAATAAGATGAATGGATCAAATTATCTAAAACATGGCTAGATTTTTAGATTTTGTATGAATAGATTTGAAGGGTCTAGATTTTGTCCTTTAGATAATTGTTTTGGTATACTAGATTAGTCATGAGATGTTTAGATTTCCTATACCCATGTAATCTTTGTGATTAATGGGTCAAATATTGAGAAATCAAGAAAAAATGTTGAGATTTTGATATGGGTGGTTTAGATTGTCTGTGATTTTCACTTATTGAGTTTTTAAAACTCGCACCTTAATTTTTATATTTTTCAGATGGTACTAATCAGAGTTGAGGAAAAATCAAGAGGCGGGTTATTGAAGATCTTTATGGCAGATTGAAGAAATTATTTTTTAATTTTTATTTACTCTTTCTCCATTTTAAATAAGATGTATGAATGATGTATTTAGACTTATGTAATAAACTGGTCATTCAATAAAGTGAGTTATTTTTGGTTTATTTTGTGCATGGTTTCTCTTATATTGTATTTCATTTAAAGCATAATAGATCTTGAGATTAATCACACTCAGACCTATAATACGATAAAAATCATTACTCTGGGCTTAAGTCGTAATAGCAAGCATTATTTTTATTGAGTTTTTTGACAAACAGTTGGGAAACCTTAGTGGCATCTCTCAGTAATTCTGTGCCTAGCAGTGTCATGATTATGAATATGATAAAAGACAACATGCTCAATGAAGAGGTGTGGAGGAGAAAGTTAGGCATATCCTCTAATTTAGACACACTTATTATAGAAAAGTAGGGTAGAAGTCAGAGCACATATTCTCACTATAACAACAATGACAATAATAATGTAACGGCCCTAAGTACACTGCGTAAATTTTATCCACTTTGGCACCATTCAATATATATGAAATGCCTCATAGTTTTCTCTCCCCCAAGACAGCATTCATACACCTCGCAGGAAAAATCTTCTACATAGTGCTTTCCGAATCTCACATATAAGTCCAGGAGCATTCTCTCCCCTTTTCGATGTGAGATGGTTCAATCCTGCCCCCTTTTGCTTGAAAGCATGTCAGGAGCCATACCTTGTCAACTAGGCTCTTTCAGCCTCGACGATCACTCTCTGCCCTCATCAGCCCTGGATGTTATAAGCACGCCAACTTTGCGTGGTTCATCCCCAAACCACTATACTAGTGGGGGTCCTGCTCTAATACCATCTGTAACAGCTCAAGACCCATTGCATATATTTTGTCCACTTTGGCACTATCTAGTATAAATGAAATGCCTCATGATTTTGCTTACCCTGCTGTAATACCCACGTAACTCGTGAGAAAAGGCCTCTACATAGCGCTCCTTGAACCCCACATATAAGTCCAGAAACATTCTCCCCTCTTTTCAATGTGGGATGGTGTTGGGCCATGGAAAATCAAAAGGAGCCATCTAGCTGTAGCCGAGCAGCTGTCCGACCGATTGATGACGCCTGCAGCGCAAGCAGGGAACAAAAAGTCGCCCACAGTTGACAAAGGCAGCAATCCCTGCTCATCATCTCCAAGTTTGGCGAGATCTGAAAAGAACTTGTCAACAATTTTGCCTAAAACGAGTCCCACATCAATGCCTTTATCCCGCTGATGGCTGCGGAATGGCGGGATAGCAGTCGCTCCTGCGGATCCCATATCAACTTTGCCAAAATGGGTCCCACATCAACTTTGGCGAGATCAAAGACGCCCAGTCACTCCTGCGGATCCGCTGGTAAGGATGCTACAGTTGCTCCTGCGGATCCGCTGGCAAGGATGCTACAGTCCCTCCTGCGGATCCGCCTGCAAAGATGCACAGTCGCTCCTGCGGATCCGCCTACACTACAGATGCCCTGCGGATCCGCTGGCAGGGATGCCACAGTTGCTCTTGCGGATCCGCCTGCACAGACGCTCCAGCGGTTCCGCTTACACCGGTTCCGCTTGTGAGGACTCCCAGACGCTCCAGCGGTTCCG
>JAYJMB010004873.1:0-12557 GCA_036873735.1 Pouteria campechiana | reverse complement strand
TGCACTTGCGAGGTTATTTAAAACCTGAGCCATCGAAGTTCATGGCTACCATCAACTATATGTTTTGTAGGAGGAAATATGATTTTATAGGATTGCATATGCTCTTCCAAGTGATAAAATGATGTCATGCTAGCTTCAGAAGAAGAGGATGTGAATACACTTCATTTAGGGAAGCCCTTGATCTTAAACTTCTTTCATTATTTCACATTGAGGATTATGTATAGTTTAAGATTGAGGAGTGTTTTGCTTTGCATTCAAGTGTATTCAATTTTTGGGTAAATTTTTTTGAATTTAGGTATAATTTTGATGAACTTAGCTAAAGGAAATCCAAGAGAAACTGTGCTTACATGCTAAATTGAATAGGATGGATTCTCTCTTAATGATCAATAACATATGTTGAGTTTTTTATTACCATTATACATAATTTAGAAGGAAGGATAGATGCTACCTTGTGATTTATTGATTCTTATGAAAAATCCTTCTTTTTCATGATTGATGAAAATTTTATTGAGCACATTATGTTATGATCATTCAAAGTGTATGTTGATCAGTTGATGATTTAATAAATTTAGTGACATATTTTGGTTAACATAAGCATTCTAGAACTTGTTTGATTATCCCTTGAGGAGAAATCCTAGATTACATGTTTACTTAGAAGTGATTTAGGCATTCTTTAATCAGTTTGAGCCTTTCAAGCTAACCTAGTACATTCATATCACTAGCGTCCCCATTGAGCCTTATGAGAGAATGGCATATGCAAAGCATGTAAAAAATCACTATTTGATTTTCTTTCTTTAGCCTCATCATCTAAACCCTTTTAGCCTAAAAAACCATGCTTGACCTATAAGAGACATATTCTATACTCATAGTTGTTTGAGAGGTAAGAGTGCATGGGGAAATTGAAAAGAAGAATGCCGAAAGAATAAGAAAAAGGATAAAAATTAAAGAATTAGTAAGGAATCATCTTTTAACTGGGGAAACAACATCTCGATGAACTTAATAGAAAATAAATTTAGGGGTATGGTAGTAATATAGACCATCATGTTGGTTCCCCAAGTATGGCTTAACCCAAGAGGGGAGGGGTGAATTGGGTAAATAAAAATTCATTGCTTAACCTTGTTCGATTATTTTCCTCTTTTTGTGGTGTTGTGTGGCATGGCATAGGATGAATAATAGAGATAATAAAATGTATGAAGGGTAAAGCAATTAAATAAACACACACAGACAAGACAAATTTTATAGTGGTTCAAGACCCCGTCCCTACATCCACTCTTCCAAGGTCACCAACTCATTATGCCTCGGGTTCCACTATACCCCATACAATATAATACATAAGTGTCCCTAACACTTCTTCTAGATTCCAGCTCCAGTGGGTATAAACACAAGTGTCCCCGATACTCTTTTGGTTTCATAAGCTCACCAAGAAACTCACCCATTTCAAAAATTACAAGAAAAGTTGAAAGTTTTCCTAAGCTCACTACCAACTCAATAGTTTCAAAGCTCACTAGCAAACTTGATGTTTTCTAGAGATCATCATCAACTCATTAAAATGTGATTTATTAAGTTTACCACAAACTCTCTTGTTTTCAGATTAACCAGAAAATTATTATACATTTAAGCACAGGGGAAGATATGATATTTTTTAGCTCTATCAATATATAAGCAAATTTAAGCTCATGAAAGATAGATGATAGTTTAAGCTCTTGGCCATAGGTGGAAGGATTTTCATCAAGTTGAGCGTATTTGTAATGGATTCCTTCACCACCTTCGAATCATCCCGCTTCTTCTCCGTAAACAGCTTCTTCAAAATCTTGATTGTTGTAGAATAGGGATCCGTTAAATACAGAAACAAGAGAAGCATTAAATGAATAAAACTATTTAAGTTTTTCTGCCATTAAAGTCCTAGTCTTTCTATTTTATCTCAAGCTGTCGCAATGCCAATCAAAGAGGAGGATGAGCTATGATAAACATGTTCCTCATTTAACTTGTTACAGCCTTAAAAAAATTGCAGTGTTGCTTTTTGCCAAAAAAGGTGACTAGTGTAATTCTGTATAATGACAGCTTGAATGTAGATGCCATTTGTTGCTAGTTACATAAATTGATTATCCTTTGACATGTCATGGCCTCTCTCTATTTGCATTTGTCTATCATAAGTTGTAGATGATTATTCTAAGGTTTGTTTGTTAGATGAACTTCTAAAAGAATAATTTTTTGTTAAGTAGCAGATGAACTTTGACACAAATGAAGTTATACTAACTGATAGATAAACACTTCCTAGTCTATCACAATTCTTCCAAAAGATTGTCTGTTGATCAATCCTTCATTTATATGCTTTTCTTGTTGAAGATAACAGATTAACTTTGAATGGTGCTGACGAAGATGAGTTGATCGATTGATAAACAGTTCTCTTAATACGAACAGACAAAGTAAGATATGCTTCCTTTGTTTTACATTGGCTGTTGGAGGTGATAGATGAAGTTTTCTTAGTCTTGCACTAATAGACGAAGTGTGATTTTCTTCTTTTGTCCCTTGTTGTTTATTGAAAGTATCAGATGAAGCTAACTTCAATTTGCTCAAAAAGATGAAGTGTGGTATTCATCTAGTGTAAGCAATAAATGAAGTGTGTTCTGCTTTATCTTGGATAGAATACTTTGCACATCCCATTTGTCTATCGTAAGTTATAGATGATCATGCCTTTGTCTGTTATAATCCATTTCGATCCAAGTAACTCTTTGTCTATTCACCTTTATCTATGCTCACTGGGTAGCATTTACTTTGACTTTTGCTTTAGCAGATTTTGCCAATTATAATAGATGACCTTTTGATCCAAAGACAAGGTAAAGTTCTTTAGCTTTTTTGCACACTATAAGTAACAAAAGGAGTTTGTTCTAGCAACTTCCTCGGTTCTTCAATCTTGATTTATCTGTATTAGTTCAGATGAAGTTTCTCTCCCTTGTATCAAGCCTTCTTATCCTCAAATGAATTCTTTCTTTAACTTTGTTAATTAGACAATTTCTTTTTTCTTTTGCCTAGTTGTCTGGGTGGCTACTTCTTCTTTATCCTTGTACTTTGTCTTGGATAGACTAATCAGATATAAGTAGACCAAATTTCTTGAATGCAATATAAGCTCTCTAATCATTGCTTCTTCTTTAACTTCTTGTTTTGCATTTATCTATTGATATTTTCTCTTTGAGGTTGATAGACAATGCAAACACGTTGTAGCAAATCTTCGAAGCCTTGTTTGTCTCCCATTGCTTTTATTTGTGGAAGCTTCTTTTGGACAACTGGAACTTTTTCTTTGTTGCTTGTCTTCTACTTTCTTCTTCTTCTTCTTCTTCTTCTATGATTTTCATCAATTTAGCTCCTTTGGAATGTAGCAGATAATTGTGGCAGTTTGTTGCAGACAATCATTATTCGGCACTTGAACATTTTTGCACTTGCTATGTTGTTAGCTTTCATAAAATCAGAATGTATTTTATCCTCATGTGATTGTATTATTGTAAAGCAAGGATAATATACATTGACATTGAATGCATGAAAGTTTAAGTGATTATGGTGCTTAATCTGATTAGCAAGTTTATACAGTAAAGATTAATTAATGTTTATTGTATGTGCACCATAAAGTGAAGATTGTATGCTTAGATAATTAATCATTCATGGTTATGTGTATGCTTAGATAATTAATCATTCATGGTTATGTATTTATGTTAATTAACTATTATTAATTTAGAACCGTATAACATTAAAAATCTAAGCATACAAGTTTCTTAATTTAATACAAGTTTTGTTATTATCAAAATCATATATAATATGATCCCAACACATAATAGGGGGGATCACATCCCAATGAACTTGACAGAAAATAAGTTTGGGGTGCGATAGTAATAAAGCCCATAATAATTAAAATAAAAAAGAAAAAAGAACCCTAAATTGAAAAAAAGAAATTTTAAGAGAGTGAACATTCAAATGCAATTCCATTATGATCTCTTACTTTGTGAATCCTTATTTCTTTTCTTTGTTAGCCAAACCAAGGCCCCACTAGAAGCTTAACAAAGACCAATTGATCCAAGTGAACAGAGTCATCTACATTAGTGGAGAGGGATCATGAAAAGCAAGCTTATGGAGTGTTATGTGAAGATCATTGGAATCACTGATTTGCACATTCTTGACTAAAAAGTATGCATGTAGCATGTAATTGAAATTACACACATATACATTTTCACTTCATGAAAGAATTGAAGGATATATTTTATTGCACATTTATTTTATTGCTTGATCATCAATATTATGAGTTAGATTATTTATCAAAGCATGCTCAAGGTACACATTATATGCAAAACCATGAGCTCCCTTGAATGAAAAGGATGGATGGTTAGGGTACATATCATATGTTGAACCATTCTATTCAGGTTCTTATTTTCTTGAACTTAATGGGTTTTCACCTCAATTATACTAAATATTGTAGGTAATTGGAATGAGTGAAAGCACTAGATTTAAACCTGCACATCTAACGATAATGATCTTACATTTGAAAGAATGAACCCAAGTGAGGCATTAAATCCAACATTCTATTGGCAAAGAGTTATCACCTTGTGGTGAAATTGGAACCTTAGATGTCTTCATCTTATTAATCTCTCTGGACTATCCTTAGCCATTTATTTACTTTTATTCTATTAAGTTTCTAAAATTATATCACATCTTATTCTAAGTCTTTTTATTTTTGTACTTAGTAACTAAGATTAATTAAGTTGGTTTGTCGTTCTTTGTAGGACCGACCCTTGCATTGTATACTATATTGTTGTACATTTGTACACTTTCGAGATATTATAATTTGAACTGTCAGATTCTAATAAAAAGGAGGAGATGAATGAAGAAAGACTTTCATGGGACAAATAGAAAATGACATGTCATGATATGCCTTTAGGAGAAGAATAGAATCATATATGTCATTACCTCTTTTCATGTCAAAGTATCAAACTCTATGACCCGGTTTCGATCTTGGGTGGAACTATGAGTATGGGTCTGGTGTTTGGTGTTTAAATATAATTATTGGTTTATATTCTAGAATTATTAATTCTATGTGATACACACATATATATCAGGTGCAAATGCCTTATATTTTAGGGGAGACTCTGCCAAATTTTTGGTAAGATTATTCTCTGGAATATAAGATGGTAGCATTCCACATCAGCCCCTGGGTGGCGTGGTTAAAATACATAGGGTGGGGGTGTGGGGCATTACAGATTCTTAGTTCATGCACATGGTAGCTAAGCACATACATGCATTAAGCTTAGAAAAGAAGAAACAATGAGGAAGAAGATAATTTAACTCAAAAATCCAACATCAACACAAGTTTCATTGCTAGGATTCATTTAATCCTAAAAAATAAAAACTTAGAACATCATATTTAAATTAAAACCAACTAAATAATTGATAAAATCATCATAATCCAATATTGAATGTTGATGCAAAAATAAAAGATAAACTAAAAAGAAAACGGAATATTCAGGTTGCAGCGGCTTTCTCCAATGGTCTTCTTGCTCTAAACTCTTCTCCTCGTCCAACTCTTTATTTATGCTCCACTCTCCTCCTCGATCTAAACTTCTGGGTGTCCTTAAATAACCCAAGCAACTGGGTATTAATAGAATTCCTCCATGAATTAGAATTCCTTTCCGCACCAGAATCATCTTCTAAAAATAACTCTGTATCTTCTACCTTCCACAAATTGCAACAACTTCTAAAAATTTCAGCAATGTATGTAAAGGAAATTGCTTCAAAAATATTCAGATGATTGTTATTGATACTCATAGTTTTCATAGCAACATCTAATGCATGGAAGAATAACTAAATTTGTACACTTCCAATTCCAAGCTTTGATTTCAAACTTTGTTTCTTGTTAGGCTGCTTTGGAGGTATGAAAATCAAGCAAAAATTTGAATTCTTGTTTCAGATTTCTCTGAAGTGAACTTTAGAGAAAAAATCATTGCTTTGAAGTTCTCTAAAATGAACTTCAGAGAAAAAATCATTGCTTTGGAGATTTTTATTTTGCTTCAAAGTTCTTTGAAGTGAACTTTGGAGAAAAAAATGTTACTTCAGAAATTTTTGTTATGCTTCAGAGTTCTTTGAAGTGAAATTCAGAGAAAAAAATGTTGCTTTAGAGTTCTCTAAAGTGAAATTTGGAGAAAAAATCATTGCTTTCGAGTTCTCTTAAGTGAACTTCAAAGGATAAAATTTGCTTTGGAGTTTTCGATGTTCCAGAGCAGTTTTAGTAGAATCATCATAACTTTCTCATATGAACTCAAAATTGAGTGATTTTTATTGTGTTGGATAGATAATTTCAATATATCAACTTTTATGTTAATCAGTTTTCTTGATTCTTCTTCTATTTTGAGTCGTTGGTCCTCAAAGTACCACCTTTTGTGTTGGTGAACTTCAGAGTAAAAATCCTGCATTGGAGATTTTTTGAGAGAATATAACTATTTTGATCATAACTTTCTCATAAGAATTCAGAATTGCTCCATTTTTTTGCATTGGATATATAATTTTAGAGGATACAACTTTTATGTTGATCACTTTGTATGAATCATCCATATTTTATGAGTTATAAGCCTTCAAAATGATGCCTCTTGTCAAATGAAGGAGCAGACGAATGTAAAGCTCTACAGACAATTGCACCATTTGAGCCATAACGTTTTCATATAAATTCATAATCATATAATTTTTATTGCATTGGAAAGATAAGAATAAATGCTAAAACTTTCATGTTGAACAAAGTTTCCAAATATGCCTTCATCAGTTCTAAAAATTGCTTTAAAGTAACATCTTTTGCAATCTTCAGTTTCATTTTACATATCAATAAAAGAAACTCTGTTAAGTGCAATATCCACTGAAAAACATTAAAAGAAGATCTTAAACATGTGAATTTAGATATAAAAAAATGATATATTATGAGCTTATCAACTTGACCATTTGTAATCATGTACTCAATACATCATAATAACATTTCTTTCATAGCCAATTTTGGGCTATGATCATTAAACGTGTGCTAAACACTAATCAAACTAGGGTTTTTTCATAATTATCACAAGACTGCTTGTTTAACATATTTATCTGGTATCTTACATGGTTAACATTTAAACAACATGTAAACAACTCAATTAAGCCTTTAATCTATTTAATTCATGGCTTATATAACATAAACACAAAAATCCTCTTTAACCCCTACTTAGGACATAATCTAAAACTTGATTTCACTTGTCCAAATCACTTCATATATGTTCTAAGACATTCTAATCATGCCATTAATCATTTACCTCATGATTAATTCAACAAAATCAAAAAATTCCTAAATTTCCACTATTCATAAAAACCCTAGCATAGCAATTTTTACAATTTCTCATGCCGAATCATCATAATCATTGTATTAACTCATTTCCCCATGAATTTATAAGCACACACATCAATTTAAGCCCTAAAAATCCAATAATACCAAAACCGTAAAAATTAAAATTTTGATATTTGGTTGGGAAATTGAACTTACCTAAGCTTTCAAGTGGAGCCGTCCTCCCCAAACGAAGGACCAAGCCCCTAGCTCACTGTTACTCCTTCGATTTTGTGTGAAATCTGACTTTTCTTCCATTTTATTCCATTTTTCATGGTTTAAATGGGTGAAAGTTGAGTTCAAATGAAAGATCACACATTTTTCTAGTTAGGCAAGATGATTTCTTAGCTAAAACAACAAGAAATCAAGTATAATGGTGCTAGGGCAAAAGGGGAGAAGAAATGGAATCGACCATAGAAGAAACTGGATGGAATACTGTCAAAAAAATTTAGTTATCCTGCACTTAAAGTTGACCCACACCGCGGTGTGGAAAAATCTGCCCACGCCACCACCTTTACCCCTCCATCTCAATACCACGGTGTCAAAATCCATGCCATAGTATGGAAAATTCTACCATGCCCTACTGTCTCAACTTTGATCCGACACTATGGCGTTCTTTTCCAAGCAACAGAGTCAATTTTTTTGCCTCATTTTTCTTAATCTTTTTCAATCCTTCTTTTAGCCATTTCCCCTAGTTTTCTTTTCCATCATTTTTTCACACTATATTACCTTAAATTCATGATAAAATTTGCTTAAATAACTCAAAATCAATCCTTATGATTATCCACATATACTTTTAGATTGCACATGTCCATTTACATTTGAACCTAAATGCCTTTTTACATACATTCACACCTTGTCATTCTAAAATATATGTACTCTTCATATCCCATATAATTCACCTTATACAAGTAACTTTTTGATAAAATCACATACCTTAGTCCACAAATGGTAATTTAAGAAAAATTTTCAAAAACTAACCACTTTTTAACACCCTAGATGTTACATGTTGCCTCTATTTCTTCTAATAAGTCTTTTGAATTTCTTGGTGACTAACGAAACTTCATCATTGGTTTGTGATGTTAATTCATTGTAAATCTCCATTATTGCATTTAATGCTATAGTCTTCTTTTGTTTGATGGGTTCCTCTATGCCTCTTATGCCTTGGGTAACACAGGTGCTACAATGGCTAGGACAAAGGGTTGCGATCTTGTGAGGGTGACAAGAGTGAGCTAATTAAGTCATCAATTTTAAGCTCGCCTAAACCTTTGCTTCTTCGATGACTATAATCTTTTGGTTCCACAATTTATGGAGTGCTCAAAGATGTTGAACATGCTATCTAGCTTGATTTTGATGATGAACATTCTTAACCAAGTAAGTTTTGATGATGAACAAAGACGTGAGTGAAACATTAAGGTATTAACAATTTGTTCTCAAGCATATTGCAGAAATATTATCCCATACTTAACTTGAGAATAATCCTCATGTTGATCAAAGGAAGAATACAAGTTAATGCTCATAAAAATAAGTATATATAATTTTTTATATATACTTAAAACAAGAAAATAGAGATCTTAAAGTCTTTAAAGAATGCTTTGGAGCTAACAGGAACATCTTGGGAGACATTAAGACGTTTCGGAGTTAATTGGAAAGCTTCAAAGTTAGCTAAGATAAGCTTCAGAGTCATCATAGTGTGCTTCAGAGTCACCATAAGCATACTTCAGAGTCAACAGATAAGCTTCGGAATCACCATAGCAAGCTTTGGAAACAATAGACAAGTTTTAGAGTCATCATAACATACTTCAGAGCCAACAGGAAAGCTTCGAAATTGTCACAGTATGCTTTAGAGTCATCATGGAAGTTTTGGAGTTGCCACAGTACACTTTGGAATCAAAAAGACATACTTCAAAGTTAATAAAGCAAGCTTTGGAGTTATGAAGATACACTTCAGAGTTAATTAGACACATTTTGGAGTAAATCAGATATGCTTCAGAGTCATGAAGACATACTTTGGAATCATGGAGTTACACTTCAAAATTAATCAGACCTGCTTTGGAGATATCAAATATGCTTCAGAGTCAGTAAACAAACTTTGGAGTCAGTAACCTTACTTCAGAGTCTTCAAAAGCTTACTTCGGAGTCAGCAAGCAAACTTTGGAGTTATTGAATAGTACTTCAAAGTCACCTTTTTCTGAAGCATCAAAAGTTCAAAAAATCAAAACTCTTCTCTAAAAAGATCTATCGCAATTAAAAAGGTTTACCATCATTTCAGTGAATCAATCAAAGTATCTAAAATTTTTAAAGGATATGATTGTTCACTCATCACTTTGAATTAACGGAATAAGCTGGTTCGGAACATTTGATACTCATGTGAATGTTAAGAAAAGTTAGCGACAAAGCTGCAGACCAATATTAGATTGCCACAAAGTCAGACATTAGACAAAATGTCAGGTGAAGAAAAATATTTTTGAACGTTTGAAAGTTTGGTACAATCAGTAATGAAAAAATCTCTCTCAGCCTATAAAAGAGGCACTTAAATGAAAAAGAAAATATAGAGAACATATTCAATATATGAAAATACAAAGAAGCCAAAGTTTTGAGCATTCAAAATCTTCCTTCAAAGTTCAACTACAACGGCTACAACTCTGTCAGAGCTCTCAAAGTCTAAATTGCTTCTCAATCAAGGAGTTTGAATCTTTTACTCATTTTGCCTATTGATTCACTTAAAGTTCTGAATTTATGTACAAATCTGCCTAAGAGACATTAATATGTACACTTCTTTTTAGTGTTTGGTAACACAAGTAGAGTGCTTGGTGTTTATGTATTGAGATAAGTAAATAGGAAACTTGTTAAAATGGTACAATTTCATTAGTGACCTTTGAAAACTAACAAGTTGTACAAGTTTCTGGTTAGCTTAGAAAACCAGTAAGTTAGTTGGTGAGCTTATGGGAAAACCAACATGTATTTGATCGGGTTGATGAAGGTGTTAGTAGAACTTGAGATTGGTAGAGGAAACTGACTCAGAGAAGTGGAGTAGGAACCCAAGACGGGCCGAACCAGTATTAAAATCTTGTGTTGTGTATTGTACAATCTATTCTATTTATTCTTTCAGCACTTTGATCATTTGATTTGGCAAAAAGTTTTAAAAGCTCAATTCACCCCCCCTCCTCTTGAGCTACCATTGTGTAAGGGACCAACAAGTGGTATCAGAGCAGGCTTCACTAGTTAAAGTTTGATTACCAATATATTAATTTATGAAGAGGTTCAAATGGCTAGTATGTTCCATAATACATCTGCTGAAGGACAATCCACTTCCAGACCTCCTCTATTTGATAGAACCAATTATGGGTATTAAAAAATAAGAATGCAAAATTTCTTGACTGCCATAGATTTCCAGTTGTGGCTTGTAGTGAAAAATGGAAAGAATGTCACTAACACTGAAGACAAATACACTCTAGAAGATATACAAGCAGTAGAATGTGAGGCTAAGGAAAAGAACTGCCTCTACTATCCACTAACTTCTTCTGAGTTTGAAAAGATTTGTACATTTGATTCAGCTAAGGAAATCTAGGACAAACTTAAGGTAACACATGGAGGAAAAATCAGGTAAAAGAAACTAAATTAAATCTTCTAGTGCAGGAATATGAAGCCTTCTTTATGAAGGAATCAGAAAACATTTCTAAAATGTTTGGAAGATTTCAGGAAAAAGACCAACAACTTAGAGAACTTATGAAAAAAATATGAAGAGTCCAAACTAGTAAAGAAAATCTTGAGATCTCTACCTAGATACTGGATGCCTAAAGCGATTGCTATATAGGAAGCAAAGGATCTAACAAAGGTGATAGTAGAAGAACTCATGGGATCACTCATGACCCATGAAATGCTGATGAAACAAAAAGCTCTAGATGAAGTCAAAGACAAGAAAATAATAACTTTACAAGCATAATAAAAAAATGAAGAAGAATCTTCAGAAGAAGCCTCAACTAGTGAAGATGATGAGGATATGACAATGATAACCAGAAGATTCAAAAATATGCTCAATAAGAAACGATTTGGAAACAATTTTAAGAACTTCAAAAGAAAAGACAAGAAAAAGGAAGTTCCAATCTGTTACAATTGCAGCAAGCCTAGGCATATGAAATTTGACTGCCCAGAACTAGATAAAAAGCAAGGAGACAAGAAGAAAAGATATAACTCTTACTTTGACAAAAAGAATATTTCTAATACTAGAAAATTTGGAAAGAAGAAGAAAGCTACGACTGCATGGGAAATGCTAGAAAACATGATGCATGAAAGCTTGAGTGAAGAAGAAGAAGAAAATGAAGCTCAATTTAGCTTACTCAGCTTCAAAGAACAATATCAGGAAGAGCATTATACAAGAATAAGCTTTATGGACATCCACAATGATGAGGTAAATTCGAAACCTAAAATTTCTAATATTGAAGAATTACTGGAAGAATTGTATTAGAATTTCAAAACATTAAAAGTTAGACATAAGGAAACTAAAAGAGAACTTGAAAGAATAATTAATGAATGCTCCAAATTAATATAAAAAAATACATTGCTCAAAACTGATCAAAATATAAATGTAGAACTTGAGCAAATCAAAGTAGAAAATCATGCTCTTAGAAGAACCTTAACTACTACTTTATTTAAACTAAAAACAAAGAAATACATAGGAAACCAAAGAAAAAAATCATAAAAGAAAACTAAAACCCAAACAGAATATGATTTGGATTCCTAAAACAATTACTAAAGTTGTAAATGCAACGATATATCTAGAAAAAGAATTAGTAGCATCTAAAAAAATAATGGGTGCCAAAATATTCTCCTACTAACTCACCTGAACCCATTCTAAATGGGTACCAAAAACTATAAATTAATTTTATTACTGCATGTGTGTTTGAGAGCCACAAAAAATAGCAAGTGGTATATCGATAGTGGTTGCTCAAGACACATGATAGGAGTAAGGGAGCTGTTCACAAATTAAAAGCTAAAAATGGAGAAATAATTACTTTGGGGATAATGGAAAAGGTAGAGTGGTTGGAATTGGTAAAATTGGCCAATCTCCCTCTATTACAATTGATGAGTGAATTTCAGTTACTTATATTTTGTATTTTCAAGCTTAATTCCATGCAATTTTTAAGTAGTTTAATGCCAATCTCACATGTTTTTA
>JAYJMB010004872.1:0-12559 GCA_036873735.1 Pouteria campechiana | reverse complement strand
CTTACTCACACTACTACAGAAAATTAGATTGGAGCAAGGTTCTAAATTTGGTGTGCCCACGACAGCACCACCAATGGAATATGATCAATTTGCATTCTCTTCATCATCTTCTGAAGCTAAATCCTCAAGGACATATGCAGGTGAGTAAGGGGGAAAAGTAAGGGGTTGAAGAAAGACAACATGACTGGGTCCTTGGTTGAGAGCATGGTTGAAAAACATATTTGTTAAAGCATTGTTAAGTTGCACCATACAATCAAACCATTACTCCTTCCTCACCAAGAATTGATCAAATATTCTATTCGTTGAATATTACACTGCTGTTTCTCCTGCAATGTACTCTGCATATCTGATAACTAGTTGCACAAATCAAAGACCTCTGCCTCAATGTTGGATGAAGAACCATTCCTTCTTTGTTGTGAAGAATTTGGCTGAGAAGAACTTGGCAATTGTGATGTGCCTATTCCTTCGTTTGGTGCTTCACCCGTCTTTATGAATTTTCTAATCATTGTAAGAGTAATTAGTGGCCTCGGATGTTGAATTTCTTTAGTTGGTCTAGTAGCCACTCCTACTTTTAGAAATAAATCATAAATTGGAGAATGACGACCAAATCTTCCTATGTGAGTTAACCCCGAAATAGTATTGATAAGTGAATTTTATTCACTTATAACATATCATTTTAATTAAGCTTTGACATTTCCTTGAGTTGTTTATAGTTTTTTTGTCTTGATTTTATTTGTGGTTGTAATAGGTGTGCAAGTGCATGAAAAGTGAGAAAATCAATGGGGAAAAAAGAGTGGAAATGGATGGATGAACAAACAAAGGTAGAAGAAAGTATGTAACAAAAGGTTAGCAGCTAACTTAAAATGTTGAAGCTAGCATGATGGATAGTTGGTAAATGCCGCAACGCATGAAGTGATGAAGGGGTGCCTAGTGACCAGCAACTAAATGCTCCAGTGCTTCAATGGATTCTTCAAGAGAGTAGGGCAAATGGGAATTTAATGTCATAGCATCCAAATCAAATATCGCAGCATCAGGATGTGGCAGCATTGCTATTTTTGGAAATTTTTAAAGTCATGTGTAAAGTTTTTTTAAGTTATGCAAGATGTGCTTAAACTTAATTATGGGGGATATAAATAGATTCTTAACTCATTCTTAAAGGGACTTTTGCAAGGAGACAACAAAGAAGAGCTTTGGAGTAAGGGAGTTCATTGGAGAAAGCGGCTACGACCTGAATATTTTATTTTCTTTTTATTTAGTTCATCTTTTGTTTCTTTAATTAACATCCAAACTTGGATTTTGATGATGTTTATCAATTACTTAGTTTATTTTAATTCAAATTTGATGTTCTAATGTCTTTCATCTAGCATTAGACGGATCCTAGGAATAAATCTTGTGTAAATATTTTATTTTTTAGTTTAATTATCTTCTTTCTCATTATTTCCTCTTTCCTATGCTTAATGCATGTATATGATTGGCCTCCATATGCATGAACTATGATTTCTAATTCATACTTGAGAAAGATGAATTGGGAATAGAATCTTGAATTGAAGAACATATGATGAAATGAAGACTAGAGATAGTCATTATGCATGTGCAATCCATTTGAGTATCACCTTGCAAGTGCATATATAACACACGGATTGTTGGTTCCCATAAGATGACAACACCTAAGAAAGGAGGGGTGAATTGAGTTTATAAAAATTTCTTGCTTATCCCCTACAAGAGTACCTCCCCTCTTTTGATGCTTGTGTGTTGTGTAATGTAAACTAAGTAATAGAACATTAAAGTGCAAGAAAATGAATAAACAAGCATACACAAACAACACAATTTTTATAGTGATTTGGGAACCCCATCCCTACATCCACTCTTCCAAGAGCACACACTCATTATTCCTTAGGTTACACTATATCCCATATAATAAAAATACAATAGTGCTCCTAGCACTCTTCTAGATTCCAACCCGAGAAGGAATAAACAAGTATTCCCAACACTCTTCTATATTTCAGCTCCAGGGGGCATAAACATAGTACTCGTAGCACTTCTGGTTTTCATAAGCTCACTAGGCAATTCATTGGTTTTGAAGGTCACCAGCAAACTTGATGATTTTTCAGAGATCATCACCAACTCTCTGGTTTTAAGATTAACCAAAAAACTAATACAGTTTACAAAGTGTTTTAATAAGCATAGGAAAAGATGAAATCTTTTATAGCTTTAGTAATACAAAAGGATCTTTCCATAATGTAAAGACAATGGCATTAAGAATATGAAGGTTTAAGGTTAAGGATAGATAATTAAAGGTCTAAGCTCTCGGCCATGAGTGGAATGATTTGCATAAGGTTAAGCGCATCTGAAAAGTATTCCTTCACCACCTTGTATCGTTCCACCTTATCTACTTAAGTAGCTTCTTCATATATTTGATCATTCAAGAAAGATGATCTTCATTGAATGCAGAGAGGAAAGTAGATGAGCAGGCAATAAATGTAGAAGACCATTTTGATAATCTCTCATTTGAAAATGCTATCTTCTAATTAATTATCATATGCTTAGAGCTGTTCTGCAGTGCCAACCTTGACATAGAAGAAGGTGAATAGCTAGTTCAGGCAATTAATGAATGAGAAGATGTTGCAGCTCTGACTTAATTTATGATTTTGGAAAAAAAATAAATTCTAACAAACTCAGTTGCTCTACTTTGACTGGTGCTTTATTACATTTGTTTGAAGTTAATATTACACAAAATCTCTTTCCAACTAGACAAAGTCTCTTCGTCTCTTACTTTGTCCATAGTTGATTCTAAAGGAATTTTGGCTTCTTCATTTTCAAACAAATGTGTTTTGCTCTCTGAACTTCTTCTTCCATCCATTGCCTTTTTAGTATTTTTAAGATTTTGAATAGAGTATTCAGATTAACATCTTTATGCATATTTTGAAATCTCTACAACTCAAACTTTTTGAAATGTGGTAGATTGTTAGAACAAATATCAGCAATCTTTCTCTTAGAGATTTGAATGGGTCTTGATGTTTGATTCTTGTTTAGCACTTAGAACCGTCAAGCATTTCATTTTTCTTTGATCAGTTGTCTATTTTTACAATCCAAAAAGGTTATGGACTGCTTAGAAGGATATTGTTGCAAGATACAGCTGCTGTAGAGTTTTTAATTTTTGATATTTGAAAACAACAAATTTTCATTATAACAAGTTACTATAGTAGAGTTACTGTAGCAGATCATTGTAGCACTACTTTACTTGAAATAGTTATCAGATGAATATGTTTATCTATTGGTACTGTAGTAGTGTTACTACAGCAGATCATTATTGCAGTGCTGTTATTTGTCTAAAGTAAGTATCAGATAACTAATTTTATCTATCAGTACTGTAGTAGATTACTATATTAGATCACTGTATTAGTGCTTTGTCTATAGGTAATTCCACTTTGTTTGTCACTGTAGTAGTATTGTAGCATTTTACTATAGCTAAAGTAATGAAGCATTTTACTATAGCTAAAATATTGTAGCAAAAATACTATAGTAGTGCACATGCACTTGGAAATTTCTACACTTTTATCACATTGTTAGCTTGACATTTTTTATTATATTTTTTATCATAAATTATAATATAATTATCTATATGGAATTTGCCTAAGTTGCAAAGCATGGATATTTACTTTAAATCATGATTTTATTTCTATAAGCTTATTTAAGCACTCATTCTTTTGCATTCAAGAAGATATCTTATTAAGGCATTTTTAACATATGATCCAATGCATGATAAACAAGGTTGAAAAACAATATGGATCAATATAATTTTCCTTCTAGACTTACGTCAAGTATACGCTTTCACAAATGATATTCCAATAAAGCATACATATTTCAAACATATCTTTCTACATTTTAAGCTTTCTATACTAGAAACATCATTAGTATAAATCAGGTCTTAAGACAAGTTTTGTTATCATTAAGTCATACAATAATTCCAACATGGATGTTTAAGCTTAAAGGTTTTATTGATTTTGCATAGAGACATAGTAGATCACTTCAATAAGCATACCTACCATAGCACTTGACAAAGGGTGGTAAATACTTTAGTGCATCCGATTGATAATGAGAGGAATGGTAATTTTCTCAATGCAATTCATCAACATAAGTGGACTTGCTAGGTAAAGTTAAATCCCTAGATACATCATCCATTGATTTTTCTTCCTTTGCTCCTGTGGTCTATTAGCTCCATTATTCTATTTAGATTTAGTTTTTAACAATTGTTGCAATTCACTCAATCAAATAATACTGATTTGATATAAGTTTGGTACTTAGTGTATAACAACATACTTCTTTGTAGAAACGATACTCAATACACCTTATCTATATTACTTATGATCATGTATACTTGCACGAAACTAATAAGTATTCATGATGGATTTTTCAATAATCTTTCCCACTGCAATTGAGAACCCCTTTTGAATAGCAAAATTCAGTACTAATTGGTCCTTTGTAACCTCATTGAAGTGATTAGTTAGGAATAGATTCATAGAAATGAAATAGTCTTACCTTCTTTTTGTAGTGCTACAAATGGAAAATTGATCATACTAGCTTCAAACTGCTTCCTTTGAGTACCTAACTATGTGAGATAATTAATAATCTCTTCATAATCTTGTCCTTCCTCAACATAAGTAGAATATTCATATTCATCAATGTTCAGAAGCTTATACATCCTACTGATTATTTTTCTATCAAATGGTACCAACTTCCCTCTTATAGGCACTTGCATCCCTTGATATTCCATGGCATTGGCATAAAACTCTCTGATAATTGTAACAAGTGCCACGCCTAGTTACTGAGCAAATCACCCCACTTTTGCTCCATAATTATATTATGGAATGAATCTAATGGGGTTTCAAAACACTTTCTTGAAAGCACCTCTTTTTGATTATAGAACGATAGAATCATTCTATTACCCCTGCACTAACAAAAGTGGGATTGATTGAAGGGCCTTGACTTGATGATCTATATCTCTTTGGAGGCATCGTGGATGTATACAATATGCAAACTACTCCTCAATTACAAAACTTTTTGCACAATTGAACGACTTACTCCACACAATAATCAATAATCACCTAGTATGCAACTACTTTCATGAGTTCTCCAACACTCTTCCAATATATAACCACTTGCAAGAATATCAAACTCTCTCAAGAATTTCTATAAACATCCCATATGCATACCCTATTTTACCTTTAGAACTTTTCACAAATAGGTTATGTGCACAACCTGTTTCTCTCAATCCACCAAATAATCCACTTGCAACCTCCACAATCATAATGAAAATTTCAATTTCAAATTTACATTCAATAAACAATGAAGTAGAAACTTACTTGATAACCCTATTGCATGAAGTTCTTCAATCTCCAACTTTGAATGCTAACTAATGCAAAAATCTAGTTGAAGAAGATGATGGAATCGCTAAATTTGGATGAAGAAGATTTGTGCATTTGAGAGAATGAAGATGTTTGCAAGATGATTTGGAAGAGTCTTTCAATGAATGGATGAAAGGAGTTGTAGTGTTGCAAACGTGTGTTTGGAATGGAGAAAGAGAGGGGAACACAAATTGCCCAAAATGACAAGTGCATAGAATGAATGCCACATATTTGTATGGGTGCTATGATGCTCAACATGGGCACTATTCTGTCCAAACTAAATAGATGTTCACCATATGGGCATTGTAGTGCTCGACTTGTTGTCCACTTTTTGCTTTAGTAATTTTTGATGAAAATTTCAATGTTTCATGCTTTCTTGATCTCCAAATTGGGTGATCAACCTGCCAAACAAAAAATAAACATGTCATGTAAAGATAAAAACTTGCCAAATGCTTACATGATTAACTATAAAATTAACAAATTAAACCTAATGAAAACCAACTAAACTTGAAATTTAAAACTAAGCTAATGAAAAAAAACAAAAGAAAGAAAAGTTTGGAAGCTTGGGTTGTCTCCTATTGCATGAAGTTCTTCAATCTCCAACCCTATTGCATGAAGGTCTTCAATCTCCAACTTTGAATGCTAACCATATTCGTATTGGTGCTATGATGCTCAACATGGGCACTATTCTGTCCAAACTACATAGATGTTCACCATATGGGCATTGTAGTGCTCGACTTGTTGTCCACTTTTTGCTTTAGTAATTTTTGATGAAAATTTCAATGTTTCATGCTTTCTTGATCTCCAAATTGGGTGATCAACCTGCCAAACAAAAAATAAACATGTCATGTAAAGATAAAAACTTGCCAAATGCTTACATGATTAACTATAAAATTAACAAATTAAACCTAATGAAAACCAACTAAACTTGAAATTTAAAACTAAGCTAATGAAAAAAAACAAAAGAAAGAAAAGTTTGGAAGCTTGGGTTGTCTCCTAAGAAGCATTTTTTTTATAATCTCATCTCGACTTATTTTTTTCTTCACTCTCTATCTTTAAAATGAATAATATCTCCACTCTTGTTTTCATGTTCATAGTAATGCTTGATCATTTGCCTATTCACTCAAAATATTCTACCATCTATAGCTTTTAAATCCACTACTCCATGAGAAAATACTTTATCCATAATAAATGGTCTTGACCATCTTGATTTCAACTTTCTAGGGAATAACTTCAACCGAGAGTTAAATAGTAAAACCTATTGACCTGGTAGGAATTCTCTTTGTAAGATAAGCTTGTTATGCCACTTCTTGATTCATTCCTTGTAAATTTTTGCATTCCCATATGCCTCATTCCAGAACTAATCCAACTCATTGAGTTGAAGCATTCTTTTGCTTTCCTGACACTTCAAAGTATAATTTTAACTTTTTAATAGCCAATATGCTTTATGCTCTAACTCAACAGGAAGATGACATGTGTTTGACTCCTATTTTGATGATGAACAAACATGGATGGAATGAAGTAATGTGTTTTGATATGTGGATTGATCATGTACTAACACTTGTAGGAATTTCGTGTAGAGTGGATTGATATAAATGTGTGAATGAGTTGATGTGGAATGCATGTATGTGGATTGACCATGCACTAACACTTGCAGGAATTTGATGTAGAGTGGATTGATGTAAATGTGTGAATGAGTTGATGTGGAATGCATGTAAACAAGTTGATTGAATATGATGAAATGGATGTAAACAAGTTTTGAAAAGAGGTTAAGGAAAGAAGGTGTCAGATGGTGAAATCCATCGATGTTTTATGGATGTAACCTTGATGGATTTGAAGTTGGCAAAGTTGAACCTTGACGGATGCAAATTAGGCAAAGTTTGAATTTACATAGAACCTCGACTAATTAATAGTCAAGGGGGAATCCAGTGAAGTTAAACTTCAACGCATTTTGTTGTTAATGAAATCATCAATAATTTTGGAAAAACGTCAACAGTTTTGTGACTGTTGCTGGCAGTTACAAAGATCCATTTTTAAAGTTATTTAACATATTCTTCAACATCTTTTGGAGATTGTCTTCCAGTAATTGAACATCTATTTTAAGGGGAGATTTGTTGAAGAAAAGAGTGTGCTAGAGAGTGTGAGATCTTGGTGTGTAATTGAGAGAAAATAAAGAAGTCAAGATCATTAGAAAAGACTAAACCTCTATTTTATAGGTGAATGAAGTTGGATGAAATATGCTGAAGTTCATTAAAGCACTGAAGTCACTTGTGTTCTAAATTGGTCGTAAGATTTATTTTATTTCTTTTATTGTGCTAATTGTACCTTAGTTTGAGATACAAACAAAGTGATAGTTGAATCATTACAAGGTGTGTAAGTGATTTATCTATATTGCCACCTAGAAGTGGAAATCCAAAGAACAAAAAAATTGTATCACTTGTAACTTTGGGATTAAGTTGACCAGTGGAACCTAAGTCTTGGATTTTTACTTGGAGAATGGAGTAGGTAGAGAGTGTTGTACCACTATAAGTTCTATGTTCTAAATTCTTATATGATTGGTAGTATAGTGCATTTAAATTGTTTTCATATATTTCATGTCTAAGCCATAGCACAGGACCAACAAAGGTGCCCTAGACAACTGCTTGAGAAGCATAACCGAATACCCTAGCCACCTGGGATTTGCCTGCCACTGTCCAACAAGGTAGCCAAGAGGATTTGATGTGCAAATAATCGGAACCAAATTAAAGTCACCTACACATCCGACTATGAATGGCAGCCAAATACTACAACCACAGGACAATTACAAAGGTCAAAAATTTTAAATGTTCCAATATATTTAATGCACCCCAACCACTTGAAATGGTTGAAATTCAAGAAGATCTATATAATATCGTAAGTTCCCATGTATTCACATAAAGACTTGTATGTTGTAACTAGGCCATGAATTGCTTATGTACATGAACATGACCTAGTGAGGCCATTTCTTAATTCAAGCATCTGTAATGTAAGTGAATGGGTGATTGTGACATGTTGGAATAGTTGGAATGACACTTAATGTGAAAATGACCCTATTAGTGAAATTTGTGAAGAAAAGAACTTAGATAGGGAATTTTTGCAATAAAGATAAATTTGAAGATTTAAAGCCATGAATATGAAGCTTATTGCATATAAAACTTGGTTGACATGTTTAAGAAATAATTTTGAATGAATAAAATGACTTTCAACCAAATGTTGGTTTAAGAAGGGACTTTGGTTATAAAAAGACTAAAGGGGTTAAAATGAGAATTTGACTTCATCATGAGTATTTGAGACCCTAGGAATGATGATTTGTATAAATAAAACTTGATCCAAATATTTTGAAAGGATTTTAGAATGGGAATTCAAGAGCTAGAAGATATCAGGTAAATTAAGAAGGAAATTGTGAGACATTGGACGTTGGGCCAAATGCTTAATTAAAAACTTTGAAAATTCACCCCAACCTTATTTTTATGAGTTAGAAGATATGTAATATATTAATTGAAGCATCTTAGAATTTATAAAATTAAACATCATTTCAATCTAAATTTCCTCTAGAAAGATATTGTGAAAATACCAAGGTGGTTTCAAACTGTCCAGAAGTATTCAGTGAGTAGTAATTTTAAAATTATGTCAAAAATCTTGTATTTTGAATTTGGAGCTAAAATTTTGTGAAAAGATATTAATTGAAGTTTTAAATTTGATGAATCAAATTTCATAGTAATCTAAATTTTCTATAGAAAGATGTTATAGAAATGCTAAAGGTGTATCAAGTTGTCTAGGATGTTATATGTTGCAACAACATTAAAATTCAATCGTTCCCTCTATACTTCAAATTTTGAGTTGAAATTTTGTCAAGAACTATATCCTAAATTCAGGAATCCAAATTAATAAGAATCATCACAATAAGAGTTTTCTAGAGAATGTTATGTCCAAAATTGTGTAGGATTGTTTGGTATGTATAATGAGAGGCATTTTTGATATTTTGGAAAATATACTTATAAAACCCCATGCTTCTCTCCACTTGCACAAAAAGCTAGCCATTGGTGGGTAAAGAGAACCCACCTTACTAGGGAAGAAACAAGAGAGGAAGGGGAACCATAAGGCAGAGATTTCTACCCCATTTTTGTTTAGAGGTTGGGATATTTGAAAGTGGGAAGAAGTAAATCAAAGCCCTAGGAGAAAAATTCTTCCATTTTAAGCCTTGGGAAGTAAGGGTTTTGTGAGAATGTTTAAATCCTTGGATTTTGAGTAAGTAGGCATGATTTTCTAAGCTCATATATATTTTGCATTTACATGATTCTTATGCATGATGTTTGAGCCAATTCAAATTTGTGTTGGGTTTATGTCTTGGCTTCTTGGTTTGGTTGATTTGAATGGGGGTTTTGACTTGATTTTCATGACTTGGATGAGGCTTTGTTATATTAAGCATGCTTTACATGTTTTCCCTATGTTCTCTCTTATAATTTATGGTTTTGTAAATTTTACCCATACGTGTTTGATGAAATGCCTAAATGAAGGGTATATCCTATTTTTGGACCTTGTTGGGTGAGTCTAAAGCATACATGATATATTAGGGTGTTGGAATAATAGTTTTATATATTAGTGAAGTTGCATAATGCATGAGATGGGCCTTGGGCCGCATTTGATAGATGAGACATGGCATGACATTTGGTATGCATAATGTAAGATGGAATAAGTGATTGAGATGTGCACATGGTGATGATGATAGGATGGTTTGCCTAGCCAATGTGGCCAAGATATTGAGCTTGAATAGCTAGATGTGATAAGATGCACACCTAAATAATATGGGGTTTGATTGAACAGCCATGTGGCATGGATATGAGATTTACATGTCGAGAACATGATGCAAATATGGTTACCAATGTTAGGATTTGGTGATGATCTTTAAGGTGGGCCATAGATAGCTGAAAGGGAGCTTAGTGTGTTATGTGACATGATGCATTGGCTAGTGATCCACCTCACTAGCATTAGCGTCATGACTTAATGGGGCCAGCAATCTACTCTTGGGCAAAAGTGAACAGTAACATTATAGGGCACGAGAGCCTAGACCAGAGTGAGCTTCATATTTGGATCCTCATTCATGATGTAATTTTAGAGTGCCTATTTATGCAATATAATTGTTGCTTGTATGGAGCTATGTAATAGCCCAAGATTCATGGACATGGCATTAGGTTGGGCATGGTCATAGAATTGGTTTGTGGTCAGACTTGATTGATATCTGTGATTTATGTAAAACTTTGTATAAATTTTCTAACTTTAATTGATGTGATTAATCAATGCGTAGATGAGTGATGGTTCAAGTGTGATCAGGGAAAAGTCATCTGTTACTTTTAGTTGCCTGCTTATTGACTTTGCCTAGCTCACCCTATTTTAAAATCTCAACAGGTTTACTTAAGGGAGCCCAACATAGGGTTTGCTCCAGGCAAGGAAGATTGATGCAGTCTAGTTAGTTATATTATTTTATTTTAATATATGAGTGAGTTTTGTGGATGTATGGGATGTGTATGATCATAATGTATCGTTTTGATATGTAGGACATGTTGTATTTGATAATTTTGATGGGAAATTATATATATTGAAAGGTGGTGTACCCTATTTAGTCATGTACTTTTATTATGTATATATCTTGTGGATTATAGCCATTAGTATGGGTGTAGTGTTGCCGTTGATAGGTTGTGGTTGTTATTATGTAATTCCTACTCATTTAATAGATCTCGCGATAGTGGGGAGATAATTTATGTTAGATGTCCTAATTTGGGGTGGTATGTGATGCTAATATTAATATTCATTAGTTACATTTAAAAAAATTATAAGGTTGTGATTTCTATCTAGTATCCCCATTCTGAAATTGATAAATACAATATAAATGCTACTAAATTTTTCATAGGATGGTCGATTGACTGGTGGGTGGCTCCCATCCTAGTAGGTGTTGACTGGTGGGGTGCTATAATCTATAAAAGGAGTAACATTGGAACGTTAAAGAAGTTATTACAAGCATTTGTGAGCTTAAACTTTCATAACTTAGAGCACTCAAAGCTTTCAGGCCTCTATCTTCATAAATTCTACAATAAAGGCTCTCAATAATAAGAAGGGAAGTCTTCAAGTCATCATAGTGTGTTTTCAACTTGTATTGGAGCTTCCCTTGTGTTTTAAAGTGACAATACAAAAGTGTAATGCATTCTTTTCTCATCTTACTTTGGTTTATTACCTTGGGTTGGTATTAAAGACCAAGCTCAAGAAGAACAAGTTGGATTATTAGAGTTGTGTCTCACAATTACCTTATTAAAGTATAATTACACTCTCTAGAGTTGGAATCTAGAAGATTGCATTGGCACTAGGTTATACTTGTGATTGAACTAGTGGAACCCAAGATGCAAGGGTATGTGCGTGCTTGGAACAGTGGAGGCATGATGTATAATGGTTCGAGACAACTATATAACAAATAATTTGACTGCTTGATTCTTACAATTTTACGGCAAACAATTTGAAACAAGGGAATCTAAACCAACCAAGGTTTAAGAAAATTTTATAAACCTATTTTACCCTTTCTCTTTTGGGTTAAGCTTAACAAAGGGACCAACAACTTCACGATGCCACACACTCAAAATACATACTCTTGTTTATCTATTTAAACATATCCTAGCGATTACAAAAATTATAGGAAAAGAGAGATGGGTGGAGGAGATCTTTCTTGTAATTCTATCCTTTCCATACATAGTAAATTTCTCTCTATGTGTGCTTGTGGTTGTTCATTTTTATTAGTTCTTGTCCATCATCCCATCAAGTTTTTATCTTAACAAGTATTTTCAATGTTTACAAGCATCATGGCCCTTTTTTTGGCAAATCATAGGAAAACTTTTGATACATTTATGGTATTTCTTTTCTAAATCGAATATTGTTTCTAGAGCCATACAAATACATAGAGTAATAATATCATGCGGCGTAAATACTTTACCAAACTTCTTTACATTTTTTAATTTGTTAATTATAATTCGCATGTAATTTTTATGTTAGGTTGAAATTGTAAGATATATAAGCATTTAAACGTATACACACACACACGTGTATATATGTGTGTGTGTGTGTGGCGGGGGGGGGGGGGGGTGAGACCCCTC
>JAYJMB010004871.1:0-12559 GCA_036873735.1 Pouteria campechiana | reverse complement strand
TGTTTATGTTGAATGTTGAATCTTGAAACTCTAATTTATTCTTTGCTTTTTGAATGCATATAATGCAATTTTTATATAAATTCTTCTTTTTTAGTGATAGTAATTATTTAAATTTATTTTTTCATATTTAAGGTATTGTAAATTTTTTTATGATTTTTATGTAATGCACTCCTTTCTTCACTCTGGCGCATGCCTCACTTGTGTACCTAGTGCCTAAGCTCTAGGACCCTTTTGTGCCTTAGTGCACCTTGCGCCTTTTACAACTACGGTTTTGAATACATCCTCAAACTCGCCATTCAACACAATTTAAGAGAGATAAGCTTAGTGAGTTCCCTATGTTGGAGAAAAGGCTTTGAGAAACTAGAGAATGAGAGAGAAGGTGGTGAGCATGTATGCTCATATGATTGATCCTTCTAGCTTTATAATGGCTTCTTAGTAGTTTAGCATCCTAGATTAAATCCCATAGCTCCCAAGTATACTTATAAAACCTTATTTTTTTCCAAAAGTTCTTAATAGCCCATTGGATAGAGAAAGATTCTTAAGCATTGCCCAAATGATGGCATCCATCATTTGCACTTGCATGTCACACTAATGGCTATCTTGATCTTCCAAGCCATGATTTGATGCTTGGATTATCTCAATTTTCATGGTAAATAGCTAGACTATTGTTAAATAATAATCTAATGGTTGGATAAACTTAATTTTTGAGATAAATGGCCAAATTGTTCATAGATCATGATATAACAACCAAATTGCATCCAAATCATGATCTAAAGGTCAAATTGACTTGATTTTCCAAGTGAATGGTCAACATCACTCAAATTACAGTATATGAACATTCAATCCACTCAAGATGTTGTTCAATCAACATTTGTCCTTTAACTATTCAAGTCTTGACTATTGTTCCTTTAACTGACTCTTGCACTATCTCATACAACAGCTTCTACTTAGAATTCATTTCTTCTAGCTTAGTTACTAAATTTATTAGTCGAGATTCTTTTCTTGAGTTTTTCTTCGAGCTCTTGCGATTTTTTCTTAAGTTGTTCTACCAAGTGTTCTATCCATAGTCTTTCTACAAAAGCTTGATGGTATTTGCTTTTACTAAGATTAAAATAGCCATTGATTATTCTTGCAAATATACTTCAAATAACTCCTTTTCTTGATCACTCAAGGATAGAATTGCCACTTCTACCAGGTTTATTTTCATCAAATTATGAACAATATACCCTTTTGAAAGTTTACTTATTTTGGCTATTCCATTATGTTTGGTGTGAACCACTGTTATTATCTCAAAAGAAATGTCTATACTCTTGCTTGTTCATAATCTTTTGGAAGAGTTGAACTTTCTAGGTTAATTCATTTACTAGGAATTTTACCCAAGGTCTGTTTAGAATGACCTTTCTCTGTAATTAGAATTGACCATTCTGGGTCTTTACCTTAGCCCTCTCATTGCAGATAACTTTGGTTATCAAAGGAACTAGGACTCTAGTGGCTTTTTTCTTAGGCTTTTCTTTAGTTATGTTCTTGTCTAGACATTGGCTTGTATAATTCCCTTCTTCTTTGTAAATCTAACATTCAAGCAAAGATTTTTCTTTTTTACTTCCTTTTCTTTAAACTCTTTTGTCTACTTGAACCAATAGTTTCTTCATCTTTGCTATCAACTATTCTTTGGATTGGTTTGGACAATCTCTTTTGAAGTATCTTGTCCTTTTACACTTCTAACAAAAAGTTGAAGATGATTTCATTCTCTTTACCTACTTAGAAAAATTCTTATAAGTTATCTGGTTAGAGAATTGGTAATTACATTTGATGAACTTTTAACTTGTTTAATTCCAAATCTGTAATATGCTAATTTTTGTTGTCATCTAACTAATTTGACTATGCAATTTCCTTTAATTTTATATTTCTAGAATTTTTTATATAGGTTGAGTCAATTTTGACTAGGAACTTTGGTTTTGAAGCAATAAGCAATTCATTTGCCTTAATTGCTGGACTACTTATACTTCTTTTCATGAATTGTCCAACTTATTTATGATCCTTTAAAAGTACTACTCTAGTCTTTGTAGATATCTTCTTTTATTGAGGAATTTTCTTTTATTGATTTTAAAACACATCCCTAATAAAAATTTAAAGCATCTACTTCTAAGATCAGATAATTTCCTTGTTCTAGTAAACATAGTGTAGGAAGATTCTTTATTTGATGCTTGATTTTCCTGACTAAGATTGTGTCTTTCTCATTCCATTTTCATGGAATTTTATTGAACATTTTTTTATGCAACAATCTTGTCATATCCTCCACATGTTTAACAAACATTTTGGCATAGTCGAGGATTATTAGAAACCTTTGCAATTATTTTTAATCTTGTAGCCTTTTTGGGGATTCTTTTATTTTTTTCAGCTATGTGAGGCTACAAAATTTATTTATTGCCCTTAATTTTCAATTTGAGAAAATTGATCTTTAGTTACATCCATATTACGTTTCTTTTAGATAATATCATGGACTCTTTAACAAAGACATTAGCCACTCTTTTTAAGTGATTAACATGTTCTTCATGTGTTTTACAAAGTATGAGAACATCATCAATATAGATCACTATAAATTCTTTTAAATCTTTAAATGCTTAGTCCATCCTTCATTGGAAAATTCCTAGTGCATTTTTTTAGACCAAATGAAAAAACTAACCATTCATACCAACCCATTCGACAAGTAAAGGTGGTTAATTGTATGTTGATTTTAAATGAAACTTGAAATATATTTTTGGATTTTTCTCATAATCTAGTTTCTTAGAACCTCCTGATTACGTAAGTTGTATCCATCATCCTTTATAGCATTATTAAGTTCTCTATAGTCTATAACCATTCGTGCCTTTCCTTTGGCTTTCTTGGCATAGTTTAGAACTATAAAGGCTGACTTTGGTGGTTACTATTGCTTGGATGGATCAACTTTAAATTCTCCAATTTGGGTATTTATTTTCCAAATTCTATTATTATTTCCATAGTACATTTTATTCCATGGCTCAAAATAATTATTTTAGGATTTTTTAATTCTAAGGAAGCCTAATTTTGCATTTTTCTAAAAGTTCCTAAGGATTTTCCTTAAAATTATCCTAGAGCATTTCTTTGATATGATCAATTGCTTCAGCCTTTTCTTGACATAGAACCTTCCCTTCATCCTCCTTTTCTCTAAGTTATGTAAAAACAACATTTGCCATAGCAGGAGGCTTTTCTTCTTTCTCTATCTCCATTTTCAAGATATAATTGGATATTTCAATAGGTATTCAGTGTCCTCCTATCAAAATATGAATAATCTCTTGGATAAATATCCTATTCTTTGATTGGTGTTTTAAGAACACATTTCCCAAGATGATTTCTTCTAATAAATTATCTACAATAGTAGGATATTAATTATAAATAATTTATCATGTATTCTCATCTCAAGATTCTCAACCATTAGGCTCACATAAACCTTTAATCCATTAGCTAATTCGATTGGTATTGATGGAAATGTTTTCCACTTTTCTTGAGAGAGAATTTCCTTTCTTTTCCATAGCAAAAGCTTACCTTAGTGTTGACTAAAGCTAGTCATTCGACTTTGGCTATGTTAAACTTAATTTTTAAAGTTATTGGAAAGTTTGCTAGAATTTGCAAGCTTTCAATATTTGGGATTTTCTTTAAGGTTAGTGTTTGGGTAGTTCCCAAACGGAATGCTGATGCAGCTTTTGAGATCTTCCCTCCTTAATTCTTGTAAGACTAGAACACTGATCAGAGGACGCCGGGGGTGTTCCCAACGTGAACACTCCGATGCTCAAGTTAGTATACGGGACTTTTGGAGGGAGAAAGGAATAAGAACGAGTGATCTATCCTGGGGATGCATACCTGGTCCGTATTTATAGATGAGCGGGGTGCGCAGTCAGGAGTCTTGCGAGTCTGTACGCAGGACGAACTAAGGAGTTTACTTAGGAGAGGGATCCCTGGGGAAGCATATCCTGACTTCAGATTTTGCGGGATTCGGAGAGATCCCTAAAAAGGGTAGTAGTCTGACGTGGCGAGTTGCCAGCTCGACAGCTAATATGTCTTAGAGTTCCCTAACACTAGTCCTCCCCTTTTGAGAGGGTGTGGAGTGCCTTCTTTTTTGAGTTCCATGCACGAATTTTTTGTGAAAATATGCATCTTCCTGCGTATCTGTCTAATGGTTGGATTAAAAGGATCTTGGCGGGTCCGTTTCTAATACATGGATTTGCTCCTCAAAATCGATCTCGCTGCTAGAGAATTTTAATAAGGATTTTTTGAATCTGTTCTAGAACTAGGCTATTGGATCTGGAAGCGTTTGGATCTGTGCTTTTTACTTTTAATCCTTTGGCATGCATTTTTGAATTTCGAAGGTAACTGCCCATATGCCGGTTGCTCTTCCTTACCCACGTGGCAGAGCCATAAATGCGATCTGATTTAACGACGGCTGGTTTTTGATTTTCGCAAGAAACTAGCTTGTTCCTCTTTTGGTTTTGCCTGTCCATTTTCTGGTTTCCCACGAAACCCTAGGTGATTTTGTGGGGGGCTTTTATTTAAGACGCTGTTTGCGAAGACAAGGCTGGTCATTTTCTTTGTCGGGGTAACCATTTTTTCTCCTTCTCCTTTGTCTTCTTCATCTTATACTCTTTTCTGTTTCTTTAATGACTACCAAAAAGTCTTTTTCCCGAGTTTCTGAGGCTGTTATGGCAGCTTTTAGGCTTTACCCTCTTCCTTCCACTATGAGCTAGGAATTTTCAGACTCTTCTACCCTTCCGTGGCATCCGTGGGAGGGTTATGTGTCTGTCTCCTTGGGTTCCCTCAAGGCTAGTTTTTGCTTAGATCATCGTCATTTTGTTTCTTCCCTTCTTCGTAGCTATAACATTTCTCCGGGTCAATTGGTCCCGAACAGTTGGCATTACGTTATGTCTTTTTATCGCTGGGTTCATCGGCTTGGGGAGATATCTATTTTTTCTTTTGAAATGTTTTCTTCCATCTTTAATTTGAGTAAGGATCCCCATTCCCCTTATTATTATTATCTTCTTCCTCGTACTCCTTGGCGCAAGCTCTTTGCTTGCGTCACTGATCCTGATGACGAGTGGAAAAGTCATTGGGCCTGGGTTAAGTACAGTGGAGATCTTTCTTTTCCTTCCTTTTGGAAGACTAGCCTGGTCTGTCCCTCTGGTGTCTTTTCCCCTTTGGAGCGGTTTAGCTTGTATCTTATTAGGTATCAGTTGATGACTATCGGTACCCTCTCTGTAGATGCCATAGTTTTGGCAAAGTATTGTCCCCAAGCGGATTATCCGTGCGGCTTCTCGGGTCAGGAGGTTGTCGCTCCTGAACTTATTCCTTCCTTGACTTCTCTGCCCTCTCTGTTCCCTAACCTTAGGTCTACCATTGAGCAAGAGTATGACCTCCTTCCCTGGTCTAGTAGTGGTCGGTCTCGGGGGGCACCGGTTCCCGTGGTTTCTGCGGCTCCTGGCCCCCGCGGAAGCGGAACCATCCCAGAGGAAGAGGGTTAGGGTCGTAGCTCGGAGGCGAAGAGGGGATACGTCCCTTTCATCCGCTTCTTCTGTTTCTCACTGTAATTCTCCCCAAACTCTTGGGGAGGCATGAGCGGATCCGTCCGATCCTTCGGAGCCGTTGGGAAGGCAGTCGGAGGAGGAGATTGTGGGACCCTCGGACCAGCTAAGATCGCTTAATGTTGGTAGTTCTCCTATGTGGGTCCTTTTCCCGTGTCCTCTGAGAGTAGTCCCTCTCGTCCATCCTCTGAAGAATCCTTCCCTCTAGGCGAGACCATCCCTCTCATGTCAGAATCCTTTTTTGCTCCATCTATGGCCATCGTACCCTTTGTATCTAGTACTATATCGACAAGTGCTTTCAATTCTTTTCCTACTTTCGTTAATTCTGAATCCGTGTCTCTGGCTCCTTTATCAGTTTTGGCAGCTCCCCTTGATCCCATGCCGCTAACTTCTGCTGTAATGGCTCTGACTATTCCAAGCACATCTATTATGGTAGATGCAACTCCTGTTGTTTCAGAACTGGTTTCCTCAACCGAGGCAGCTATATCTATGCCTGCTTCCTCTGCATCGGCATCGATGTCTTCAGGTGCGGTTGCAGGATCAAGGCCTTCTTCCTCTTTTGCTGGTAAGGATTCTTCATTTTTTTGGTAGACCTTTATTTGACTTCTTTTTTGTTCATGCAGGCTTGTTTTTGTCCGATCGTTTGGCTTGTGCAATGAAGCGCCCGTATGCTGGTCTGACCTTGGCTCCATTCGCTCAACGTCTTTGTGGCAAGGCTTCTAGCACTAGTGGCCTTATTTCTGATCTAGGTGATGCTTCTTCTCAAGAGATGGCGGCTTTGGTGAGTCAGGCATCTTCTCGGCCTTCAACGCCCGTTAGTGTGGCTCCTAGGGTGGTGGGGTCAATTACTTCTCTGTTGGAGAATCCTCGGCTGGCTGCCACCTTTGTTACCAAGCTAGCCTGCTCTGCAGACCCGTCTCGGTATCTGGACATGCCATGGGAGGATCTTCTCGAGGAGTCTTCCTTGGGAGTGATTCGCCACTCTTTGGAGCGGCAAAGCTTCATCGATCGGATGCGGCTTATCATGCAGCAGCTCAGCCTTACTCACGGCACATTGAGGATCTGGATCGAACGCTTGGAGGAGGTGGAAGAGGACATCAGGAGCACCGGTTTTTAAATAATGATCGGGGTCGGATGATCGCGGAAGCTATAGCTTTGAAGGAGGATCTAGAAGAGGAAAAAATCGCTTTCGAGACTTGGAGGAGACTGCCTCTGCTCTTCAGGCCAATGAAGATCTTCTAAGAGCAGAATGTGCGGCTACGAAGTTGAGGTTGTGGCAGGTGAAGGCTGCTCTGCCTCAACTGTAGATTGATCATGACCACGTGTTTTCTGTATCTGAGTCCAAGGAGAGGCGTCTCGCTCGCGTTCAAGCCAAGTCTGCCGAACGGGAGAAGGAGCTCCGTGAATGGGTAGCCGCTTTAGAAGGTAGAGAGGCGGCTTTGCATCGAAAGATTACATCGTTGAAGGAAGGGCATGTTACCGCTCTTTCTCAGGTTCGCCAACAGCCTCTGGAACAGTTAGTTGAGGAACCTGAGTGTCAGGAATTGCTCCTTCAACATGTAGTGGATTGTTGTAAGTAGTCGTTTGAGTCTTGTAAAAAGAAGGTAGCTAGGAAATTCTCTGGTCTTAACTTAGATGATATTTCTCAAGATGGGGAGAATATGTAATCTTTTTTGGCCATTTTGCCAAGTGAAATACAATTTTGGTTGTTCTCTTAATGGTTTTGTGTACGAAATCTTTCTCAAGTGTGATTGTTTCTAAGGTTGAGAGGTTCCATCCTGTGGAAGCTTTTCCTCATCAGTTCCGTTTCCACAGGAATCATGGTCGTCGGACTCTTCATCTGGGGTTTGGTAGTTCTGTTTCTATGGAGTCTCATTTCCTTTGGTTTCGTGTCTGCGGAGCCTATGATCGACAAACCCTTTCTGCGGTTTGGCGGTTCTGCTTTTGTGGGACCTATGGTCGACAAACTCTTTTTGCGGTTTGACGGTTCTGTGTCTGCGGAACCTCTTCGCTTCAATCCCGTTTTTGCGGAGCCCATGGCCCTATAACCCTTTCTGGGGTTTGGCGGTTCCATTTCTGCGGAACCTCTTTCCCTTTCGAATCCGTGTCTGTGGAGCCGATGGCCGTCAAACCCTTTTTGGGGTTTAGCAGTTTCATTTTTGTGGAACCTCATTCCCTTTGGTTCCATTTCTGTGGAGCCGATGGTCGTCAAACCCTTTCTGGGGTTTGGCGGTTCCATTTTTGTGGAACCTCTTTCCCTTCGGTTTCATTTTTGCGGTGCTGATGGCCTTATAACCCTTTCTGGGGTTTGGCGATTCTGTTTCTGCAGAACCGATGGCCCTATAACCCTTTCTGGGGATTGGCGGTTCCATTTCTATGGAACCTCTTTTCCTTTGGTTCCATTTCTGCGGAGCCGATGACCCTATAACCCTTTTTGGGGTTTGGTGGTTCTGTTTTTGCGGAACCTCTTTTCCCTTCAGTTCCGTTTCTAAGGAGCCGATGGGCCTATAACCCTTTCTGGGGTTTGGCGGTTCCGTCTCTTTCTCTTTCGATTCCATGTCTGCGGAGCCGATGGCCGTCAAACCCTTTCTGGGGTTTGGCAGTTCCATTTCTGTGGAACCTCATTCCCTTCGGTTCCATTTCTTCGAAGCCGATGGTCGTCAAACCCTTTCTGGGGTTGACGGTTCCGTTTCTGCGGAACCTCTTTCCGTTCGGTTTTGTTTCTGCGGTGCCGATGGCCCTATAATCCTTTCTGGGGTTTGGCGGTTCCGTTTTTGCTGAACCGATGGCCCTATAACCCTTTCTGGGGATTGGCAGTTCCGTTTCTGTGAAACCTCTTTCCCTTCGGTTCTGTTTCTGTGGAGCCGATGGCCCTATAACCCTTTCTAGGGTTTAGCGGTTCCGTTTCTGTGGAACCTCTTTTCCCTTTAGTTCCGTTTTTGCCGAGCCGATGGCCCTATAACCCTTTCTGAGGCTTGGTGGTTCTGTTTCTACGGAATCTCTTTTCCCTTCGGTTCCGTTTCTGCGGAGCTGATGGCCCTATAACCCTTTCTGGGGTTTGGTGGTTCCGTTTCTGCGGAACCTCTTTCTCTTCGATTTTATTTCTGCGGACCCGATGGTCAACAAACTTTATTTGAAAAATTAACTTGTATGATTTATTATTTTGCATAAAAGGAGGAGTCCTCTTTATACAGAAAGGAAAGAAAAATCCATAAAAATAAGTATTATTGGTAATTCTCTAGTGATAGTACCTCCTCAGATGTTCGACATTCCAGGTTCGTGGAATATCTTTTCCATTAAGCCTTTGTAGTCAGTAGGCCCCATTTTCTATTACTTCCTTGAATCTTTATGGTCCTTCCCAGGAAGGTGCAAGTTTTCCCTTCATATGGATGGGGTTGCTTACCGAGGCTTCTCGAAGGACTAGATCTTCTTCCTTGAAACTTCTTTGCCTGACCTTCTAGTCATCGTATTGTTTGACTTGTGTCTATTACCTTGCGATCCTGGCTTGAGCATTGATCCTTGTTTCTTTCAATAGGTTCAGATTAGCTTCCAGCGCCTCTTTGTTGGTTTGTAGGTCGAAGTTGCCTGTTCTGGCAGAGGGTATTTAGCGTTCTATGGGTTTCACGGCCTCAAATCTGTATGTCAGCATGAACGGAGTTTCACCCGTGGATCTTTTAGGTGTCATCCTCAGGGCCCACATTATTCTTGGTAGCTCTTGGTACCAACTGATTTTGGAGCCTTCTATTTTTTTTCTTAGGCCTGTAACGATGTTCTTATTTGTGGCCTCTGCTAGCTCATTTGTCTGAGGGTGTGCTATTAAGGAAAAATTCTGCTGAATTCCATGTATTCTGCAGAAGGATTTGAATGGTTCGCTTCCGAATTGGGTTCCATTATTAGTGATAAGTATTCCGGGGACCCTGAACCTGCACATGATGTTTCCTATTAGGAAGTCTGTTGCTTGTTTTTTGGAGATGGACCTGGTGGCTTTGGCCTCTGCCCACTTCGTAAAGTAATCAACGGCAACGAATATGTACTTCTTTCTTCCTACTGCCGGCGGGAATGGACCCAAGATGTCCATCCCCCATTGATAGAAGGGCCAGGGGGTGCCACTGGTGCATAGTTTTGTTGCTAAAAGACGAGGAATGCTTACGTACTTTTGGCAATTTTTGCATTTTCTCACATATTCCTTTAAATCTTCTGCCATGGTTGGCCAGTAGTACCCCTGTCTTACTGTCTTGAAGGCCAGGGTCTTTGCGCCTATATGGTCTGAGCATTCTCCCTCATGTATTATCTTTAGGATTTCTTGGCCTTGTTTATTGGAGACACACTGAAGGTACGGGTGTGAGTGCTCTTTTCTATACCAATTGTTATCCAGATACACAAATTTGGCAGCGAAGCGCATCAGCTTTTTGGCCTCGAGTGGATCTGTTGGCTTTTCTCCTTTTCTTAGGTAAGCGTGGATGGGGTCCATCCAGGATGCCTCTGAGTCTTCTACTGTCATTTCTTCGGCGTCTGATATGCTCGGTTCTATGAAATGTTCGATCAATATGGTTCTCTGGGGGAAGAAACAAGTTGTTGTGATTAGCTTTGACAACACATTGGCATGCTCGTTCTTCTCCTTTGGCACTTGGAGGACTTTGGTATTGCAAATCTGTTCCATTGCAATTTTGGCTGCAGAGAGGTATTGTTTCTTCAACGGTTCCTTAGCTTCATATTCTCCGAAAAGTTGCTTCACAACAAGCTGAGAGTCGCTATGGATAGTCAAATTGTGAATTTTGAGCCTGTGCGCCAACTTGAGTCCTACTATCAAAGCTTTGTATTCAGCACCATTGTTGGTGATGGGAAAGTCGAATCGTATTGCATATTCGATTCGGTTTCCCTCTAAGCTTTGTATTACGAGTCCTGCTCCTGTGCCTTCTTTGGAAACAGAGCCATTTGCATATAATTTCCATTCTGACTCTGTCGCTGGGTCCTTTTGCTTTGGGATTAACGCTCTTTGGTGAGGAGGTGTGGTTTCTAGGGGAGTATTCTCTAATGAGTTCGGCATCTCTTCAAGTTCTTCTGTTTTGACGCATTTTATGATGAAGTCTGCCAAAATTTGCCCCTTGATTACGGTCCTGGGTGTGAATTCGATGTCGAATTCACTGAGCTCTATGGACCATTTGACGAGGCGACCAGAGAGTTCCATCTTTTGGAGTACTTGTTTTAGTGGCTGCTCTATGTAGACTCGGATCCGGTGTCCCTAAAAGTAGGGTCGAAGCTTCCTTGCCATAATTATGAGCGCGTATGGGATTTTCTCCACGGTGGCATATCTTATTTCGGCTCCGCACAGGATCTTGCTAACATAGTATATAGGCTTTTGTTATTGACCTTCTTCTCTAAATAAAATGGCTCCGATAGTCATGGATCTGGGTGCAAGATAGAGGGACAGGGTTTCCCCCCTTTCAGGGGCACTTAGTAAAGGGAGGGAGGCGAGGTATACTTTAAGTTCTTCGAAGGCCTCCCATGTTTCTGCGCTTATTTTATTTTTGCCTAGATATGTAGTTGCCTCTCTGCGGAGAGCTTTAAAGAATGGGAGGCTTCTTTCGGCGGACTTTGAAAGGAACCTGTTGAGCGTTGTTAACCTCACGGTCAGTCGTTGAAGATTTTTAATATTTTTAGGCATTGCCATGTCTCGGATGGCTTGAATCTTTTCTGTATTTGCCTTGATGCCTCTCTGGGATATTAAGAAGCCCAACAACTTTTCTGATTCTACTCCGAATGTGCATTTTTGGGGGTTCAACTTCATTCTGTGATCTCGGAGGTTTTGAAGGTTTCCTTCAAGTCTTGAATGTGGTGGGTTTTGATTTTTCTTTTGACCACCATATCGTCGACATATGCTTCCATATTTCTTCCTAATTAATGTTTGAATATACTGTTTATCATCCTCTGATAGGTTGCCCTCGCATTCTTTAAACCAAATGACATTACCTTGTAACAAAATGTTCCTACATCTGTGATGAAGGCTATTTCTTCTTGGTCCGGCTCGTGCATCCGGATTTGATGATATCCAAAGAAAGCATCCATAAAGGAGAGTAGCTCATGACCTGATGCAGAGTCTACTAGCTGGTCGATGTTGGGAAGAGGGTAACTGTCCTTTGGACAGGCTTTGTTTAACATCGTAAAATCCATGCACATGCGCTATTTGCCGTTTGCCTTTCTTACCATTACCACATTGGCAAGCCATTCTGGATAATGTATGGGTCTGATGAACCCTGCTTCAAGGAGTTTGTTTACTTCTATCGTAATGGCTTCCTTCTTTTCTGGGGAAAAAAGTCACTTCTTTTGCATCATTGGTTTGTGGTTGTCGTCGACTGCTAGTTTGTGGGAGGTGATTGATGGGTTTATTCCAGGCATATCTGAGGGTTCCCATGTGAAGACATCCGCATTCTCCCTTAGCAGGTTGACCAGTTCCTCTCTTAGCGGTGATTTTAGAGCGAAGCCGATTCGGATAATCTTTTCTTTGGATCCGTTTGTTAACGAGACCATGACCAGAGGTTCTTTCGGCTCATTACGGGTGATTTGTTGTTTATCCCTGTTATCCATGGTGTCTATCTCCATGCTTTTCGACATTCTTTCCTTCAATGTGATTTTGTAACATTCTTGGGCGATCTTTCTGTCGCCTCTAGCTATGTCAACCTCTTTTCCGACTGGAAATTTAACTACAAGGTGGTAAGTGGATATGACAGCTTTCATCTTATTGAGGCCTGAGCATCCCAAAATGGAGTTGTACGGTGATGGAATGTTGACTATTAGAAAATCTAGGTGGGTTGTTACTTTTTCTGGGTCATCTCCCATCATAAATGGGAGATTGATGATTCCTTTTGGAAAGACACCTTCTCCTATGAAATCGCCCTACATAAGGTTGTAGCTCTTTCTTTGAGATATTCATTTTTTCATAGCAATGTTAGAAGAAGATGTTTGCCGAGGAC
>JAYJMB010004870.1:0-12559 GCA_036873735.1 Pouteria campechiana | reverse complement strand
AATAATAATAATAATAATAATAATAATAATAGAAAAACAGAGTAACATACCAGGAAAACATCAATTTTTTCCTATTTTTTAATTATTGTTCGTGTCCATGGCGTATGCAAGAGGAGATGTAGGCCAATATTACAGCCGCCCACATTGGAATTAGTTAATTTACCTTTTTCCATGATTGTATGGAAATGATTGTTTCCCCATCAAAGGGATGTGTGCATGCATGCATACACCTGTATGTGTTGATCTATCCATCATCCAGCTATCGCCATCATCAGATTGCTATTGCTGCTCTGGCGACCTTGACGCGTCATGCTCAGATTTTTAAGAGAGTGGACTTGCTCTCCTCCGAGTGAACGCACCCCAGCTTTATATCACATCATCTCATCAATCTGCATGCAAAGCAACCGTTCTCTCTCTCTCTCTCTCTCCCTTCCATTGTCCTTTACTCTTTTTTTTTTTTTTCCTAACACATTGTTTATCTATACATGCTTATTTTTAACAGCCGTACCTTTTTTCTTACCATTATATAGATTATCAATTATTATTCTATTTTTTAAATAATACCTTCATTTTCACTTCATTTTGTTTTTTTTTTATAATTTCCTAACTCATAAGTTTTAAGTTCGTGCCTTGTAATTTGTCATAGTATTTTATGCCCAAGATTAGACTTTCTAATATAATATGTATCAGAGAAAGGCCCTCTGTGCTATTTTCGCCCTCCCCCCCCCAGCCAAACTTGTTTATATCTATTTGGGTTGGTCCCTTAAAAGGATATTAAATAGTAAATGGGTATGGTAAAAGGATATTATTTTAGTATGGGTTCAGCCCTATTAATTTAGTATCGAATTCCATTTAACGGACATTTGCTGCTCACGGACTTTGACCCCTTTTTTTTCCCATCCCGACCGTCTGTCTTGTACCCTTCAGTCACCACAAAAGATCGCACCATTAATTACCACAGTCCTAGTGCATCCATTCCATGCACGGATTCACAACATGTGGACCGTTAATCCACGCTGTTGACTTCACGAAAACAAAAAGAAAAGGTCTTAAAGATAGAGCGAGCGTGGGCTTTGGTCTTGGCGGTGGCGAGTAGCAAGGCAGGGATCTGGGTCTGATAGCTCGTGACCAGAACACCACGTCAGCAGCCGCCAACCTTCTCGAATTTCGCCACATTTCTCCCTGCGGCAGTCAGGTGGGACTGTGCAATGAAATTGTATGTTCCGCACGTGTGCAACATTGCTGGATGGACGGTTAAGATGTAATCATTTGCAAAGCGGCGAGAATGAAGGTGAAGATGAAGATGCCTGGGTCCTGCTCTAGTGCCTCTCCCTACATCTTTTATCTCGTCAGTCATGAAGAAGAAGGCTTTGGCTGCTTGTCTTGTCTTGTCCAGCAGATAGATATCCGTTTTGCATGTCTTGTCGTCTTCTGTCCTCCTTTGCATGCACCCAGATATTGTTTGCCAGGGCCAACCTAGCTAGGTAGCCCATCCACCCACCCCAAATCAGGTGCCACTTAAAAACGAATGGCTCTTAGTAAAAAGAAATGTCATCGTCCATGCGCAATTAGCTTGGAAACAGAACTCAAGAAAGCCGGGCATGAAAGGAGCAGGATGCCTTTGATGGGATATATCTTGAAGTATATATCATGCTCCAAGTGACATATGTGAGATTTCCCTGGATTTTCACATTGCCGTGTTATGTCATTCCAAAGCAATTGGCAGAGCCTATCGAGCTTTTGTGGAATGTATAGAATGCTCTATTGGAATCCCCAGAAAGGGGGGGTTCTCTTTCAAAAAGGAAAATATAATGAAAATCCCAAGGATATGAAACCCAAAAACTGTTAATTACAGTCCCAAAGAAGAATAAAGAAAATTGAAAAATTAATTACACAAGTCAGAGTGAAGAGGAGGGGAGCCGCCATTGGAATGCCAAAGAAGGGACATTGGAGCTTCATATCATGTACATAGTAATCTACACAAGACAGCTTCGACTGGTTACTCTTAATTCTGAAAAATTCCACCTACCTGCAAAGTAGTATCATGCTCAAAGTCAATTGTGGCTGACAACAAATGCTACAGTGAAACAACAATTTGCATAAATGCATATGATACTTGTTGATCAGGAGAAAAACGTAAATGCATCAGAGATCTAAATGCCTTTCCAATTCTCAGATTCTTGACCACACAGTTTCTCCAACGAGTCAAGCTTGCATGTTTATATGATGGAGAGAAGCAGAGTGGCTACCAGTTCCTGTGCTGGGCATATAGCCTAGCTAAGCTTCTCTCTCTTCCATTATGAACAGTGCCAAAGTAATACTATCCCAGAATGCATTGGTCAATCGCTTGTTATCAAAGTGGTTGAATGATCTTGGGAGTTCTTCCCCACCAAACAAAAATAGCTCCCGCCCTACCTACAGCTGAAACTCATTCCAACCAAGCTCTCGAACTGAGCAGATGGGGTCAGTTTCCTTAAGTGATCAGGAATAAATTTTGTTAACCTATTAGCAGACAGCCAAAACAAGGCTACTACAACATGCCCGGTCACTAATTCTTAATGATTAGACCATCAACATAACCACTAATACATTGCTGAGGTAGAGTTGATGGCCAGAAAAAGGACTCATCTGAAATAATTGGTTTTTAGGCTTGGATGACTTTGTCATCAGAGCCATGTTACACCCGTCAAATAATGCTACAATGTTAAGCTAATTTGAGAAGCCATCAAATTGAACCCTTAATGCCACTCGACCAACATGAAGGGTCAGATGAATTCAATGTTGTAGCCTTTTGCCACTACACGTATGGAAAGATGTTTTCTGGATGCAAGGGGCATGTCCATTGGAAGCACGACAGGCTGCCAGGGTTTAGAGATATGGAAGGATGTTTTCTGGATGCAAGGGGCATGTCCATTGGAAGCACGACAGGTTGCCAGGGTAAGGGATATGGAAGGATGTTTTCTGGATGCAAGGGGCATGTCCATTGGAAGCACGACAGGCTGCCAGGGTTTAGAGATATGGAAGGATGTTTTCTGGATGCAAGGGGCATGTCCATTGGAAGCACGACAGGTTGCCAGGGTAAGGGATATGGAAGGATGTTTTCTGGATGCAAGGGGCATGTCCATTGGAAGCATGACAGGCTGCCAGGGTTAGAGAAACTCAGAAGAAAAATACACACCACATAAGACGTAATCCCATGAAGATTAATAAGAGAAGATGGTGGCTATATAATAGCGTGGGCAGTGATGAAAGAAAGGTTACATTACACAGGATGTAGGAAATCTAGCAAAGGCAAAGTAGAGACTACAAGCATAATAATCAAGCTGGAAGAAGGATGCAATCCCGTTTACCATTCACAATCTGGCGTATGCTAGATCTATGGCATAAATCATCACTAAAATGCAAGGATACCATCAATACAGTAGATGAAAGAGCAATAGCATAAATCGGGAGACAAAAATTTGCAGTTGACCTCATGTACAAGGCACACATCCGTACACAACATAGAAGTGTAAGAATACTTGCACAGTTAAAAATTACAGTTATGTGAAGATTAACCAGGATTAATAATAAGATAGAACAAGTTACTTACACCAGAAAAAGTGGACAAAGAAATAGATGGATCCGAATTGAAAAACCAATGGAAAAATGAGAGCTGCAATAATGTATGTACACCAAACAGCTAAAACAGCTACTCTAATTCCTCATGATTTCACTCCCTACCTGCAAAACAGCAAACAATCCTATCAGTGTCTTGCAGCCCAAACGGCAAGCAGCTCATATTGGCACCATAACTAAATTTACATATTAACTTAAAGAAAGGAATGGTGGTGGCAGGGAAGCTATGCACATTTATCAGAGACTTGTCAAATACTATCAATAATCAGATTCATTTTAAGGTGACTGAGCTTTCAGGCGTCATAGAAGTTGCCACTTGATTAAATACATAGAAATGCTTCAGTCTCTCCTATTACAAAGGCATAACAGTGGAAGAATGAGGAGAATAAGAAAAAACACATTAGCAGCAATAGCCTTTGCATTGGTACTGGCATGTTACATCAGAAACATTCTGAATAGAATGCAATCTTGATTGACATTCAAAAGATAATGAGCTACGTCTAAAGCTTCTGCATTCTACATCCATATGTGGATCACTGATCATGTGGTAGCATGTTACTGTTTTAAGTTATGAATGTGACAAAATGCAAACACGGCAAGCATAAGATTACAAAATTCAAGGCTCCAAAAGATTGGATGGAGGTTTACCATGAATCAATTGTTAGATTTTTTGCCAGTTAGAATGCGGGATATTTGGAGACCCCGGCTGAAGGCTTGGTTGAAGAGGATCCTTGTCTGCATTGACTGGAACCCAGGCATCCATGAGAGGAGTGCCAGAGGAGCCATAACAATTATTCCAAATAGCATATCATACAAACGAGCCAAAGAAACCACAGTGTCCCATACCACAGTGGTTTGCAGAAATGAGCGGAGCACCTGGGCAATACATATCAAGCCCCAACCAGTGGGAATGAAGGCCAGTAAGCTTGTGAGCAGATCAATGAATTTAAATGGAGTGAATCTTAATAATATGATGATCACCAGTGTTGTGAGGCAAATGACAAATAATTCAACTGCCCTGTAGTAAATGTGTTCCCTTATAGCATATTTGTCACGGGCACGCATGATCACCACATAAATAGCAACAGCCACGACCACATAAATCCAAGACAGCAAATAGACAGCAATGTTGGTGCTTCCTCCGGCAATGCCAAGCTGGTATACAACACCATATTGGAAGAAAAAGAAACGAGTGTCCAGAATTATCTCCAATAACTTCCCCCAAAGACCAGTTGTTCTCAGATGATCCTGCTCCTCATACCACCAGGTTTCCCAGCTCTGCTCTGCTCTTGTGATCACCCCACCAGGATACCATATCCAGTTCATAAAATCATCAAAATCATAGACAGTATTCAACCAATCAAAACCAGTAGGATTAAACACAAAGGGTGCCATAATCCATGATACTACCAGAAACCATGTTGAGATCATCATTAATATATAGACAACAGTTGCCTCTGCAACGGGACTGTACGAGGCATAAACTATTAGTATCACCCCAATTTCTATGGCCTTCACAAAATGACTGCGAGCATAAAGCCGATAGTTCTCAGCAAAACTCTTGTGTGCCACAACAAAGCCCCGTCCAGTAGCTCGATACTTTGCACCTCCATGCAGGATCGTCCTTCCAAAAAAATGTGTACGAGTTCCCATTGAAAAAGTGTAGAACACAGATGACAGCTGGAGTTGCATTGTCAAGAAGTCCCAGATAGCGCGAAGGAAACCATGCTCAAGGCCATTTTCCACTATCATTGGAAGGGCAGTGAATAGACCCATCTGGATGACAAACTGCTGGTTGAGGACAGCACCAAGCGCCTTATTGCTGGTAGCATTTGCAGCACCCCTGATGGCATCCTCAATTCCACTGAGAGCCATATAAAGACGGCCCCATACGAATGCATAAATGGTCAACACTGTCATCATGGTGTTGAAATAGTATCCTATGGTTGTATAGAAAAATGAAAGCATCCGGAAGAAATCCAATCTATGGCCTAAACGATACACATCCCTGCTCAGGATCTGTTCCCCATTGCCACTTGCGACCTTTGCCTCAAACATAGATATTTGATTGAGTCCAACATCCCGTCCCTTTCCAACCTGCATGTATTCATGTTGTGTCACATTGCCACCACGCAATGTGCAATTGAAGCCAGCAAAGATGTCCTCGCTAATGTTGATAACTCTGGAAGCTTTACTAATACCACCACGGCTCAAAAACCACAGTCGATCAAATATATCTGGATGACCATAATGCATCCGCACCTTCAAGGGATTTGCTAGAACACGTTGTCCTAGCGTGACAAAGCTTGTCTCCTGAGAAGACATGAACCATGCTAGAGATGAGACTGAACCAGTGAATATATTCTCACGAACTCCTAATATAGTCGGCCTCCGAATGCCATAGTACCTAGGGAATTCCTGTAGCAGGTTCCTTATCTTGAGGGCCTCCTCAATGTAGTGGTCTTGATTCATGTCGATGGTCTGAACAGCATCACCTCTTGTGAATATGATGGCATGGTTTTGATTCTCAGGCTTTCCTTCACCAAGCTTCAGTGGACCTGGCAATTGGATTCTATAAATCTCCACCTCCTTCTCCAGCTGCCTATCAAACTTCACAAGAACAGAATAATACTGCACTTCATCACGTCCTGTGTAAACCTCATCCACATAGGCCACACGAAGGGCTTCGTTACTCCTCATCAGAAACAAAATCTCTTCTGCCCGTGGATCTTTCTTCTTCTTTTGACTCCCATATATCTGGCAGGCAACAACATAGGTGTACTTCATCATAGCTGCACCATACTCATGGCCCTTGAACAAAAGGCTTACCCCACTGCTCTCTGTATCATTCACACCAGCATTGGAAGAGAGAGACCTGGCTGAGCCCAAACCATCCACCTTATTGCTGCTTTGCCTGGTTGAACGTACAGCAGCAATTCTGTTTGCTCCATCCCTGATCTCCACCTCTGATGCAGTATCGAGAAAGGCCAGCATCCTAAGAGCCCTGTAGTAATACATCATTCCCCTGACAGTACGGGCCATTGTCTGGCCTCTGTATGATGCCCAAAGGCGTAGGTCCCTCAATCTTTTATCCCAAATCTCTTCATCATTCTGCATTCCATTCCTGCCCATCCGCTCAATGAAATTCCTCCACTCATCCTCAAAAATCTTCTGCAAATAAAAGAGAATTGAAACACCATCATCAGTCTCAGATCGCAGCTGTTCCTTGCTATATAGAACATCCTCGCTATAGTATGGAGTAAGAACACTGAAAGCAAGCATCTTTTCAACAGGGGGAGCACGGGGCATGTTCATGAACAATGAATTGCTGAAGAAAGCAATCCGACGTCTGGCCTCTAGATTTGCTGGGACAGTACTCATTGAGTCCCTCCATGTCAGAATTGTCTGCAGACGCCGAACTTGCCAGTAGAATAATGTGTTTTCAGTGCTTGGCAGTTTGATAGCATTCTCAAAGAGTAGCCCAGTCAATGCCTGCCGAGGTACTAGCCCGGCCTGCTGCAGCTGCCCCATGCCTCGCTTCTCCTTTGGAAGATCCCGGAGGACAATGTCATAGAGAGTCTGCAGCAAATTCACTGCCCTGCCCAAGTCCTTCTTTGGACTGTTCAGCACATCAATGAGGGCAATCAGCTTGGTGTGGATGGCCTCGAGCACAACTCTCCTGTACATCGTTGTGAATCTCCCAGACCCAATCACTTCTTCAATCTCGGAAAATATTTTTTCCACTATAAAATGCTCATCTGTGCCCTCCGCAATAATTTCAAGTAGCAAGAATTTTACACTGTCATAAGCTTCAATGACAGCGCAACGTCTGTACTCATTCTTGCATATCTTCTGCCAAAGGACACTGTCTGGAACATCCAATTCCTTCGCCTGGTTGAGGGCAAGAAGCAGCTGGTTGGTAATGAGGATGCACGGCCATCGTATGACTCTTATGTTCCATGAGTTGGGGGGCAATTCCATCAGCTCAAGCTCACGGTCATTTATGATATCTTCTTCCCGGAAAGACAAGATAATCTCATTCCACACCAATGCAAACTTCATCGCTTCTACCTGGTTGGATTCAATCTTCTTGTAAGGACGGCCAAGCCCATACCGCAGCTTCAGGCGGTTGACAGCATCACTGAATTTGCTCATCAGGGTGCTCCCCTTCTGAAATGAAAGCTGCTCCGGCATCAGGTTGAACTGCATTGCGCTTGCAAAGAACTGGAACCTCAGCCGCAGCTGGTTCATGCTCCGGATTTCACCCAAGTGAGAAAGCAGCCCAATGAGTGCCCCAACTATAGATGAGAAAACCGCGTACCATATCTGCAGATCCATGAGGTAGACCAGAACCACCGGCAGCCATAGCAGCACAACAGCAAATCTCTCTGTGTGGCCAAAGAACTCATGCCACTTGTGGTTAGTAATTCTCATATCCAAGACTGCCTTTGTGGGGGCAATCATGGGCCTGATTTGGAGGAAGTAGCTGAAGGAGAACTTAGAGATGAGAACCATTGCCCAGAAGAGGGTGTATTTCAAATTGTCAATGAGACCTTCCCTGAGGCCCCGGCCAACGAATGTCCGGCTCTGGAACCACCACATCAACATATAAACTATCTTCCAATTCAGCTGCTCGAGGAAATTCCGAAACCAAGGAAGAATGAACAGAACCAATGCAGTCAGCTCTGGCAAAAGGAACACCACCACAGCCTCAAGGAAATTCTCCACCCTTCTATCCGCCTCATATGACCACCTCCTATCCGAATACCTCTGGGACCAAATCCGACCATAGAGAACGCCGAAGGCAACTGTCCAACCAATGGCAGCGGCGCACTTCAGCACCATCCTCACCCCATACCACGGCGTCTCCCCATAAACAAGGCTGTACTGGGTCCCTGCATCAAGCACCGATTGAACAAACCGGAGCCCCGCCCAAGTGATGAAGATAGTGAGGACCCGAACCTGCACGTCCCGTTCCTGCAGCGCCTTCCACGGGTATGTCGTCCCCTGCCAGGCGACGATGATGGCGGCCTGCAGGAAGAGAACGTGCATCACCCACAGCCGATCGAAGCTGCGATAGACATTCCAGAACGAGCGCTGCTCTACAAACCCCGTCTTCCCAACCTTCTTCCGAACCTCGGCGCCACCGCCCCCACCGCCATGAACAAAGAAATTGCAGCTGAGGTCAAGCGGCCATTTCAGCTGGTCAAAGCAGCGTTGGCTCCAAAAATACTCATTGATGTCGTCGTAATTCCGCCAGGCGGAGTGCGGCGCTGTGCCATTCCGGCTCAGATTCACCTCCTCCTTTATCGTGTTGTAAATTGGAATAACCACGCGGAGGAGGAAAGCATTCTCACCTGTCACGGCCGGAAGCGCCGGCCGGCCGGTGTTGTCGTCGATGTAACCCTCGAGGATGCGGTGGAGGTCGAGCGCCATGTGGTGGTAGATGTAGCACAAGCACTCGGGAACGAATCGGAGGTTCGCAGCTTCGCCCCAGACAAGCAGGTAGAGCGCCGTGAAGAGCAGCTCCCGGCAGAGGTCGACGGAGCGGCGCTGCGGGACGGAGAAGTTCGACTTGCGGCGGAGGTAGCTGCACCAGGAGGTGTAGTTGGAGAGGATCTTGCGGCGGAGGCTGCGGACGACGGTGGAGGTGGGGATGGTGGCGCCGTCGGATGGTGGCGGGGCGCTCATCTGGGCGTTGGCGAGGAGGAGAACGAGGTGCTCGCGCTGGTTGCGAACGTTGTCTCGCTGGAAGCCGAAGAAGGCGCCGAGCCAGTCGAGGATGTCCAAGCCGTCGTGCCAGGGGACAAAGGGCGGCCGGGGGAGGTCGCCGGAGGTGCGTAGGGCGGCGGCGGCGGCCCGGACTTCCAGATAGTGGAGGGCGGGGTGGTCGGCCACATGGTTGTGGATGGGGATGATGTTGAACGGCTTGTCGTCGACGAAGAGGCCCGGGCCGTAGCCGGGACCCGGGCCCGGCACGTGTACGGCCTGGGATTGTCGCTGTCGCAGGCTCATGACATGGAGAGCTCAGTCTCTCTCTATCTAGCTCTTCTCTAGCTTCTGCGGTGCTGCGAGGGAAAACAACGACGAAGACACCGAGCGGATAAACAGAGGACTCTTCGGTACAGTATTGCTACTCGTCTGCAGGGTCATGCTTGATACGCGGGCTTCAATCATTTACATAGGAATAGAGGATGGAAAGCCGAGCTTTACAATGATCTAGCAGTAGGTGTGTGTATTTTTTGGATGTCTGGGAGATGGGCTGTTTTGGCTTTTTTCGTTTTTTGTATTTTAAAATTTTAAAAGCTGAGGCGACAGCGAAAGATGTTTACAATCCGGAGGTGGATAACCACATGCATGTCTGGTAGAGGACTGAACCGCCGATGCTTGTATCATGCTGGTTTTGACGGATGATTGTGAGTGAGAGTGCTGGTGGGGTATCGTGTATCCAAGTGTGCCCGAGTATATAATATCCCTCCTTGGAATCTAGCGAAAGGGAAGGAAAAGGGTGCGCGCGTGTGCGTTTACCTGCTTTACGCTTCGGATATTCTCAACATCGACCGTAGACAAGAGGAAGATTTGGATACCCTAGGATGCCCTGACACCGGCAAATGACACATTAGATTGATTTTGAAAATGATCATTTCCGTTCAATGGAACCAATTTCATGGAGATTTTCACAGAATCTCTTTTATTTCAGGCTTGAGAGAAGACTGGATGAAATTCATTTCAACTATCATATTTAATGTTGCTCGATTAGCTAATAATGTAAAGATTATGTTGACAGCAGACATGGTTGACCCAAAAATTGGAATGGATTGAGAATAGATATGCATCGTCTAACACCATTGATCTGCAGCGGTCCACACCGCTTAAAAGAGCTGCCGACGTATGCTTCTGCAGTGCCTCCGGCGAGAGAAGTGCTATTTTTAGAGACGATGCGTCAGCGAGCATGAGGTGGAAAGTTGGCTCGTCATGCGACTGGAAAGCGAGATGGCTCTGGCTGTGAAGGTGAATGGCAAATGCATGCTCATTATCAACCACTCCCTTATCTTATGCCCATAATCCTCTGGTCCAAAAAGTCGATCCATAACTTTTGTATCTGTAGTACCTCTAGCTACGATATTTTGCCATTTCTTCTCCATAAATTTCCATCCGAAGCAACGAAAACATGGTTTTGATGTACACCACAGTCTATAGTAAGCGCTAGAAAAATGGGGGATAGAAAAAAAAAAAAAAAAAAGGCAGAATTGAAGATTTTGCACATGATATTAGCGGTTTGGATGGCATGGGGTAATCTTATTTTATTTTTTTTACCTTGGGGCGCGAGGATGATTGGAGCGTTGTTGCTGTCGCGTTCAAACGAGCGTCTGCCACGGCTCAGACGCAGCAGGAAACGGCGGGACGTGGCTCCGTCTGCCGCGGTCGTTGAAGCGCATTGGAAATTTCAAATTTGTCATTTTATTCTATCATCCTCGGTCACATTAATAAGATACTTGGATTTGGGGATGTGTTTTGATAAATGAAAATGGAATAAAAATGTACATAATGAACTGGATCAAATTTGTCAATATACGTAATGCGATTTTAGAGTGATTTGAGTAGGTGTTGGGTCATTACTTGCGGAGCATGAAGTGCGGCTGCGTGACTGTGTAATGCACTATAGCTCCGTGGAATCCAAGGAAAGGGAAGAAAAATACGAAAAGTCATTGACTCAAATATACCAATGTTGGTTGGGGGAATGCAAGTGTCACTGTCCGCATGGTGGTCCACCACCAATGGAAAGATGAGGAATACTTTTTTTTTTTTTTTTTTTGAAATGATCTGATCCACTCAATCAGTAAGATGCTCTCACCTGATGGAGCCGTCACAAATCACAATCCGTTGGACAAAGTACCAGGTGTGCGCTAGTTCGGTGCTCCTGCGATGTACAAAGAGAGGCGGGCATCTGCGGGCACGAGGTGTGAGGGTGGTTCGTCGCTGCCCGATGGGTAGAGTGGGAGTCTTTTGGTTTGAGATCCAGCCACCGGTCCAGATATCTGACCGACCGTGTAACAAGGCCACTTACCCATTGTCAAGCATTTCTCCCTCTTACGAGGGTTATCGTGTAATCCGATTCGTTGAATACTCATAGATAGTTATTGTTACTTAAAACGAAGAAGGATTGCGTTGCGTCTGATTATAGTATTTGGAATATAAATTTCTTAAATACCGCCGAATTAATGATTCGACACGTTTGCTTGGACAGCGACAATGACCAGGCCATCGGGGTTGGTGTGGTGGAATGTACCTGTTTGCCGCCAGCTCAAAAAGAGAATATTTATGATGCTTGTCTTGGTGCTTGCCGTTCATCACGTGCTCATCTGCGCCTATGTGCCGGTGAACACGTGCCTGGATCTGCAGATCGATTCGCATCAGGAGAAGAAATCTCTCAAGTTTCTGTGAAGATTAGAAAAACCTTAGGATCCTATCTTTCGCTCCATTTAAGTTAAAGGTAATTAGTTTGGGTTACCCATAAAACATGTACTCGCTCTATAAATATTTAGGTAAAATTTTATTCGTTGAGTTGCAGTACACGGAGTAAACCCCTCCACGTGGGTTCAATAACTGATTTTTATTTAATTTAATATTGAATTATTTATTATTATTTATATTTTTAAAAAAATATTTATTTTATAATTGGTATTCTTTCTATGTTACTGACATTTTAATTTTTCACGCCACTTTCACATCTATTCTTTCGCATCTGTTTAGGTCGGGAGCCACTACGCCCGCTGTCCTGCTTCTATACAATATTCTCAACAATTGTAGAGGCCAAAACTAACCCACTGGTATGCGATGTCATTTTTTTGTATTATTTTTTTAATGAACCCAACCAAAATAAACTTCTGTCACAACTATAAACACAAGGCCATGATCTGAAGCATATTATTTTTAAATG
>JAYJMB010004868.1:0-12561 GCA_036873735.1 Pouteria campechiana | reverse complement strand
TGTTCCAACCTTCCATTTCACATCTACGGCTGAATTTAATATTTATATTGTTAGCTATATATGTAATATTAATATTAATTTGATTAACATAATGTTAGTAAATTTAGATTATTATTTTATCCATGTAAAAATAATATTTCAAAGAAATAAATGTTTACCTACTCTCTTATAAAATTTTAAGTTTACTAAAAAAATTATTTATATTCCAATAGCAATTCATTTATTTTAATAATATATAAAAATTATTTTTATTAGTAAAATAATTTAAATTTAAACATACTTCTTTTGTTCTTTTTGGTCATTTTACATGCTAAAAGTACCTTAATTTTTGGAGCCAAACACTAAAGTATTACTAAAAGTGCTTTTTAAATTGGAAAGCCACACATTTTATAACTTCTTGTCATTGTGCTTTTTATAAAAGTTTCATTTGTAATCGGACTTTTCCAAAAAAGGTTAAATTCAAAAGCTGGGCTAAACGGAGCCTAAATCGGGGTTCAAAAAAAATCATTCAACTGCCTGATTTTTCCATCACAATTATCCAATTAGAAAAATCAAATAGTAACATTCCTCTTATGCAACGCCATTCTCAAACCACTAGGATTCCATCTAAGTACACTAATAATAGATTTTCAGCGTCCATTTACCGCAGGATAGCGTCCACTCATAGTCGGACTTCCAGCATATGTGCATGTGCAATCTGGCGGATTTTCTAGTGTTCTATTCTCTTTCTATCAACTTAATTTATGATGTATGTGAATTCTTATCAGGACAGTGGTTTTTCAGTACACTGTTTTCATTATCTTCAACCCATTGGGCTTTCTAGATTTTCATTTACAAGCAAATCAAACTGTATAACCCACACATGGCATGAGAAATATTCCTGGACCCTTCCCATGGTCCAATATCCCAAGACCTTCAATCTCCTTTCCAATGTGGAATATTTCCAATGGACCAACGTTGTTTTAATTCCAAAAGGATTCGGTCTCATGGGAATTTACCAACAAGCACTAATCCCAACATCCCAATTTCTACCTTTGCATGAAATGTCGTGCGTAGTAGTACTTTGGTGATTGCATGCACCATGCATTAGGATTTTTTTTTTTTTTAAATCTCTTCTCTATCAAAAAGCCGTTAAATAAAAATCTGTTTAAATCACATGCCAAGCAGATATCCATGCAATTAAAACGTTCAAGAGACTGGATCGTAAAATCATCTCACTGCCTTACATCGCATGAATTTCTAATATATATTCAAGTAATAATTTAATTCATGCATCACAATCTAAACCATTATTAATCCTTTGTTCCATAAATATATTTAAATATATTTAAAACTATATATGCAAAAATATTTTTTATGCATTATTCTTAGGCAAAAGGAAATTTAACTTTGCTCGGATATTACTATTGGGAATTATCATATAGATGATTGAAGATGATCAACATAACTTGTTACGTAGAAATATAAGGTTTATACGCCTTTCCTTTTCTTTGTGGTTTAGACTACAAGACTACCCAGAATCCTCAAAAATAACAAATATAAAGACTTATCGACTTATCCATTCACTCGTCCAACACACAATTCAAAATATACTTGGATTCCTATTACAATATCAACAAAGGTCCACAAATAACATTGTTATTGTGTGTGTCTACATATATATATATATTTATTATTTTATATATTTTTAATTAAAAAAATTATCTATTTTATCTTTATTTACTTTAATTTTTCTCACATAATATTTGCATTTTACTTTGTTCCTTTACATTTTTATATGCTTTTTTTTAAAACGTTTTTTCAATTCTCAAACAAAAGCCTCCGTCCTGTCTGCAGGGGTAACTCTTCTGGACAACTCGCAACTCTCAGTTGACTCTGCCAGTTTGTCTTGGACATTGCCTCACAGAGCCACCGCCGCCATCGCAACCAGCCTTCGAATGGTTGGGTCAGTTAGATAAGCCCGATGCGGCGCCAAAACCCAAGAAATGTTCTTGGGGGCGAGTTTCCCTTAAAATATTTAGGTCTTTTCACCCATTTCTTTGGCACATAAGTCCACTAAAACCCATTCAGTCTACCTTCAAAATAATCCAAATATATTTTAGATTTAATTGAATGTATGTATATAGACGGTGGCAAATTCGTCGCTGGTTTTCTTCTAATAGGTTCGTCTTCTCTTGATGAACATATGCACTTTGACACGACTCATATTGAAGTACGGTGGATTTATTTTACCATTAATGATGTTTGTTTACACATGTTCAAGCCCATAGTAATTCAATGACATGCGGTTTAAAAGGATCATTAGTATTTCTAACACACCATCGGCTGTGGGTTGGTGATCTTGATGATTGGCACCCTATAAGCAAGTTCGGCATCCATCCTTAGCCATAATTTGACATCATGGAGCTCTAAAAATTTAGTATACAGTGGTCCAATCTAATGTTGAATCTGAATACAAAAGTATTGCTAATGTTACCGATGATTTAAATTTAATTATTACTCTGGGGTCAATTGAATACCCAAGAGGAGGAAGGAGGAAAAGGATATCTCCTATTTTACACTCCCTTCTAATGTGATGTAATTAATATCTATATCTATATCTATATCTATATATACCAATAATTTATGATTAACATCACTATTTCACAATTACTGCCTCATTTATTTTATTTTTATTTATTTGGTTGTTGAGAATATCTTCTATCATTTCTTCTCGTGCTTCATATTCCACTTTTTTTCACTTTTTTTTTTTCTCATTTCCAAGTATCCAAATAGGCCCTTTGAGAATTTGGTCCTTTATTGTTCTTCATTCATTGGTCTTATAGTATCGTAGTGTCTAAAATAATTATATTAATGTTTGAGATACTATATCTCACTATAAATCATATCTTTCAAGCTCATATCAAACAGATTAATATTGATTTTGATTTAGTTTCTAAATGCATGAATTCTTGGCAATTTTAAGTGCATTATATTTATCTCTTTTGTTTATCAAATGGCTGATATCTTATCAAAGGATCTATTCCCTCTTAGGTTTACTTGGTCTCAATCCAAGTTGATGCATGGTATGAGATTCAATCAAATATCATTTGAATTGAACTCTTTTAAGGGGGCTATTCATTTTGATGGAATGGAAAATATATGAATGATCTACTACAAAGTAAAAAAAATCAAAATAGATAAGTGAAGAATGATTAAAAATGTAAGTAATAATAAAAAAATTAGAGTTAATATAAAAAGTATATATCACATACTAAGTTAAAAATTGAAAATTTTCATTTCACTCCATTTAATTGAATGCCCCCTAAGTTTACTTGCATATTATATATATATATATATATTCCATATTATCTATGAATTCATATCTGTAATAAACTTTTACCAATTACATACCAACTTATTGTCATCTCTTATTGCGTGCAAGAGATAGAACTTCCAAAGAGACTTTCTAGTTTCAAGGTTCTATGCGTATGAGCCAAACACTCTTTGCACTCGGACTAAGGCCGAGAAAGTTAGGAATTGGATTTAACTTTTGAAACCCAAAGGGAATTGGATTATACTTAGAGGTTTTAAACCAACAAACCTAGCTATTTCATTTGAAATTAAAAGAATAAAACAAAATAAAATAAACTCAAGGGAGTCCACATATTACTTAAATGGATGATAATATGGATAAAGTCTAAAGATATAAAATTTTGTTTTTAAAAAGAACTTTTTATTTATTTATTTACATGCTTATAGGAAATAAATAGTTAGGCTAGAAAATTGTGTAAGAAATTGTATGGATGGATCAAATCTACCTTTAGAATCCACTAAAACACGAGGCATGATTCACAAAACAATATGTAAAGGGAAGTGTGTTCATGGGGAAGAGGGGAAAGCTTGCCTTCTCTCCTAGGCCTAATCTTCTCGAGACATTTTTAGCTAGCATATGCTGACATAAAATCTCAAGCCAATGCATGAAAAAGGATTATATTGTTGAACCAAGGTGTTTAGTTTTGATGATTAATAATTTTTTTAATGACTCAAATTAAGCTAATGACATATTACTAAGGTTTTTGAATTCAAAAGAAAATTTTGAAGAACACAAAAATGTTCAGAGGCTTTAGAGGAAGCTTTAGAAGTTTGGAAGTAGAGTCTAGAAGTTTTAGAGGGAGTATTCTGAATTCAGAGGGAAGAAAAAACTTTAGAAGAAGAAGAAGTTTCAGTGAGAATAAGAAGTCTTAGAAGAAGTGTTCTAAGCTTCAAAATAACTTCAAAAGATGCTTTAGATAGTGGACACAAGTCTAAAGATCTCAAAAGTTAAGTTAAAAAGATGTTGAAGTTGTTAGAAGATCTAAAAGCTACATCTGAAAGCTTTAGAATAACTTTAGAGGAAGACTTTCATACTTCAAAAGTCAGAAGGAACAATTAGAGTTTACTCAGAAGTAAGGAAGCCTCTTCAGAGGATGCTTTAGATGATGAACACAAGCTTCAAAAGAGGAAATATAGTCATTGAAAATGTCAGTCGCCAAAAGGAACTTCAGAGCTTGAGATGACAACTTCAAATGATTTGAAGTGTATTACTAGAATGAAGTTCAAACTAAGTCAAAGTTTAAAAGATTTGAAAGGGAGCTTCAGAAGCTCTAAAATTTAATATAGTAATGGTAACTGACAAGGCACACGACCTTTAGAAGTTTTGAAACATGGTCATAAGGCAGATTACGTTGAGTATAGAAAAAATTATTTAAAATGGTCAAAAAATTACCAAAAGTAATCATTAACAACTAAATTCTCTTCCAAGAGTATAAGTAGAAGTTCCAATGAAGAAGAAAGAGATATTTGAGTGGATTAAACATGAATCATAAAATCTCAAGTCTCCAAAGTGCAATCCCTCCAACATGCTTCAACATTCAAAGTACTTTACAGCTGTATCTTAACATCTCAGAAGAGAGTGAAAGCACTATAATGTATTCATTATATATCTTGCATTAAAGCTTTAATTATGTGTACACTTAGGCCTAACTAGAGGTAGTTTATCTATACACTTTTGTATTTGAAAGGGGGATTTGCTGGTCAGCTTTGGAAACCAGATTGAATGAGTTTGTTGGTGAGCTCAGAGGAAAACCACTGTGTATGAGTTTTTAGTTAGCTCATTGGAAACTAGGTTGTATGAGTTCTTGGTAATCTTTGAAAATCAAGGGAGGTATGATTTTACATGGTTTAGTGAAATCCAAGATTGGGGATACCTTGGAGAGTGGAGTAGGTGCCAAAGGGGTCTAAACCATTATAATCCTTATGCTTTTATTGTTATGTGTGCTTATATTTTTCTACTATCATTTATTTTCTACACTTGCACGTTCCATTTATTTTTTTCATTTCACTTGGATTCTAGTTTGGCCATACAACTTGCTACAGTAAACTTCGTGTTGAACCAAATGGTGCTTATGATAAATAACCAAGTTTTGATGATGAACAACAATATACGAATGAACATTTGTGATACTTATAATTATGTTCTCAAGTATTACAAAAACAAATATAAATATAAAAGGAAACAATTCAAATATATTGGAAAACATATATACAGAATAAACTAGCAAGCAAAATCCACTGATGGAAAGAAGATAAGAATGCTCAGAAAGAATGACATTGAAATATTGAAAAGAAGCCACAAAGAGTATCTGCAACTATGAAGTTCAAGCCTTAATGAGTGATTGAATAAATCTCCTACAGATAAAGTTAGTATCTGAGAGCATCTGTATAAGAAAGATTTAGATAAATCATTTCATAGAAAAAGTCCGATAAACTGCGTATACTCAACATTTGTTCACAACACAAGAATGATTTTAGTTTACAGAAGCAGAGATGAAACAGAGCTGAACTCAGACTAATAAATAACTAAATAGAGTCGAATTATTCAAGCATTTGTCTCTCATGTAAAGTCTATTTGAAATTGAAAAAGGTCAAGGAACTTGTTTGCAATCTTCTACAGGAGACATAGACGATCAAGTAGAAGCAGTACAGTAGCTACAGAAGAAGACTTTACCTGCCGTCTTCATCTGTAAGTTCATCTGGCACTTGCAGTAGATAAAGCATCAGACAACTACTAAAGAAATGAGTCGTCTATGCCTCAATTATTTGTCTATTACTTCTAACAGATGACCCATTATACAAATGACTAAAAAGAGGATTCGTCTTCACGTTGTAACTTCATCTATCACTTGCGATAGACAAACTAACAGATGAACCATTTGGAAGACTTTGTCTACAGCAACTTCGTCTATAGATCTCTACAGACAACAAACAAAGTCATTTTGTCTATTGTGAAGAAGCCTTGTTCGCACCAACCAGAGTCATTTATTACCTATAACAAACAAACCAATAGGCAAGGCTACTTCGTCTAGTGAAAGATATTTTATCTACTAAGAAGAACCTTTATTCGCGGCAAGAAAAGTCATCTGTTACTTATAATAGACAAACCAACACACAAAGCTACTTTGTCTGGTGAAAAAAAACTTCATCTGCTAAGAGACCATCGCCTGATGAGCAGTAAAGAGAAGAACTTTGTCAGTGCTTCTATACTTCATCTATCACTTACAATAGATAATCTAGAAGATGAAGTAAAATGCCAATCTCAAATAAATTTATAAAGACAAAGTTGTCTATAATGTGGATCTACTCAGAGCCACTTTGTTTGTTACTTACAAAAGACAAATCAAAGACTTGATTAGAAAAAGTCCTCAAATAAAATATGATATATCGTGAAGAGTAGAATCCACTTGTACCAGACATCGCTGACTGTACTCTCCAGTCAAATTCTCATTTAGAGCAGATTCTACTAAACAGATCAGACAAATCGAGCTTAGCTAAAGATGGAAAGAAATTTAAAGGAAAATAGTCTACACTTTAATAAAGGTTGCAACTTTTAGAAGTTGCATTCTTCAGGCTTAATAGATGTCTTGCCAAATAATGAAAGAGTCAATCATACAGAAAAGTCTTTATTGGGTATTTCCTAAAACTGAAAAGGCATCTTCTTCAAGGTCTACACCGCAGGCTTTCCAGCAACAAATGAGTTTATCAAGAAGACAACTTTTTAACTGAAGAAAATTCAGAATGGTCTTCAACATTCAAAGAAAGCCAGCTATCTCTAATGGGAAGAAATTTCTGAAGCATTATAAAGGTAGTGCAGTGTCAATGAAGAAGGTTGAGGAAGCTAAGAGAAAAATAAAGACATAGCTTAAATGAGTAACATCTTTCAATCAGACTATACTTTCTCTTAGATAATCAATTTCTACTAAGCTGATAGACAATAAGCCTAAAAGTTCTATCTTAATTATATATCTGGAGTATTGATATCTAATGAGCTTCAACGAGATATCATTTTATATATGCTCAAACTATGTACAAATCAAACTAGTGAAAGAGGTGATGTAATGTGTAAAAAGAGTATTTTTAATCAGCTATGTGAGTTTATGGTAAGCTCAAGAAAACTACATAGTATGAGTTGTTATTGAGCTCTAAAAAATTAACGAGTTTGCTGGTAACCTTCGAAACTAGTAAGTTTCCTAGTGAACTTATAAAAACCAAAAGGGTACTAGGAGCATTATGTTTATGCCCCTTGGATCTAGAATCCAGAAGAGTGTTGGGAACATTGTTTATGCCCCCTAGAGCTGGAGTCTCAAAGAAGTGCTAGGAGCACTTTTATATTTTCATTATATCAGATATATCAAAACCTAAGGAATGGTAAGTTTGTGTTATTAGAAGAGTGGATATAGGGATGGGGTTTCCGAACTACTATAAAAATTGCTATGTATATTATCTGCTTGATTGTTTTACTTTGCATATAATTGTTTCATCACCATATTTCATATATCACTACATACACAATTATTTAACCAAAATAAGTCTAGCTAAGAAAAGCTAAATTTGGAAGTGAAGCAGTCACTATGATCAGAACGGACATGAAAATTGCATAAGTGCTACATCATAAATTTTGCTTACCTTGTAAACTTTCATTTGGTTATAATTTTTATACGCTCAATTCAGCACTCTCCTCTTAAGCTATCTATTACATGATACCAACACTTCGGACACAACTAGTAGCTTCAAACAGAAAGTTCCAGACTCAAGCAAGTTTGGACATTGCAAGACCAGTTTTGAACTCAAGCAATGATTCAGACATTGTGGAACTAACTTGGATAAAAGCTATTCACGACTACAAAATAAACTATTGCAATAACTTTGACATTGAGTTTCGAACAAAGCCATGATTTTGGACATCATGGAACTAACTTCGGACAAAGTGTAGTTCACGACTGCTAGAGTGAACTGTTACAATAATTTTTGGACAGATAGTGTAGTCCAGAATTTAACTTCAGATATTAATTTTAGACATTGTCTTTGCTAGTGCTAGAATGATCTACTATGATAAAATTGCTATAATAAAAAATGATGTTTTAAATGTTTGGAAAATCAAGTGGCATTGCAATGACTATATTCAAACAATCTTCTTTCAAATGGTCCCAAGGGTTTTTGAAATGTATAAATAGAAGATCCATTGAAAATAAACAAGATGCTTGAGAGTTCCATAAGCTAAACAAGAATCAAACAACAAGAAACCCATTCAAGTTTTTTAAGTATATTCGCTCTAAGGTGCTGTCAAGATAAAAAAGCTTTAAGGCTACATTAGTATCATTTCAAGGAAGTTTGAATTCACTATAATGTGCTTTATTATTGTATCTTTTATATTTGTTTGAGCTTTAATTGTGTGTATCCATTAGCCTAAATTAGAAGCATTCCATTATACACATTTATAAGAGTTTCTAGTTAGCTCTAAGAAACCAGATTGGGCAGTTTTGGGTTAGCTCCAGGAAACTTGATTGGGGAGTTGTTGGTTAGCTCTTGAGGAACTAGATTGTATGAGTTGGTGGTGAGTTTAGAAAAATCATCATTGTATAAGTTTGTTGGTGAGATAAGAAACCAACAAGTTTGTTGATAATCTTGAAAACCAACAGTTGTAGAGTTTCTGGCGAACTCTTAGAAAATCAGGTTATGTTTTCATAGGTTATAGTAGAACCTAAGGTTGGGGAAACCTTGGAGAGTGGAGTAGATGCTAAGGGGGCCCAAACCACCATAATCCTTGTGTCTTTATTGTTATGTGCTTGTATTTTTCCATTACCTTTCATTTTCTATACTTGCACAACCATTTGTTTTCCCTAAATCATTTGGATTCTAATTTTGCACACACCCTTGAAGTTTTGGAGACAACATTATTCTTGTTTAAGGAAATGTATCACATGCATATTGACCCAAGCTCAACTATAAAAATAAAGATATGCACATCCTCTAAAGTCCTCTTACTGACGTAAGTATCATAGTACTTGTGCCGAGAACACCCTCGATGCCCTTTAACATTTTTTCTATCTTATAGGATATTCTTGCAAGATTCTCTAAGAGCAATTAGGGTGAGACTCAAATATTGGCACCATCTATGAGAAGAAGAGTTTGTTGATAAACCATGATTGATGGATACCCCAATAACATGAATCATAATCAAAGTAACATCCCCTTAGGAGACAATTTGCCACCCGTGACAAATCAAGGTGGTTCTCAGAGCACCAGCATATCTTCCTGAATAGAGATTTACATAGAATAATTATTGTAAAGTGACAATCTTATGTTGTAACAGATAATAGAATAACTATTGTAAAGTGATAATCTTATGTTGTAACAGATAATACAATAGCAACACTAGCAGAGGAAGCTCTTAGAAAGATTTCTCTTTTTGAATAATAAGCAAAGAGGTAATCCTTATTCTCCGCCCCTAACTCACTAGAATAATGGAGCCTCTTAAATATCTCCAAAGATAGGATAAGAGCTATAGCTAACCCCTAAGCCGACAGTGCTCTAGAGATTGAGGGTAGAACCTGTCCCTAGGCTAGAAGAATCCAACATGCAAGCTAATACAACATCCTATCATGGAGTGAAAGTAAGAGCAAGAACAACATTCAGACTAGCAACCCAAATAAGGCCCAACATTGAAATGTTGGATAACACAGTCTTTATAAGTATAATAAGAAACCAGAAGGAAAGGGAACCTTTCCCCCTATTGAAGAAGGAATAAACATAGAGGGAATTCTTAATTGTCCCACTGGATCCACTACCAAGGAGAGCCAAAAGTCCAATTCCATGTCTAGATAGAAGCTAATAGGCTTCTTGAAGTGAGAATCAAAGGATTGGAAAAAAAGATAGCCAGAAGATAGATAAAGTATGGAGGGATATCAAATAGCCTTCCTTTATAAGAGAAATACTAGAGGAAGCCTTGCCGAAGGGGTTTAAAATTTCCTCCATAGAAGCTTTTAAAGGAAAGTAGATCCAAGAAACCATATTGTAAGGTATGATGGCTTGATGACCCTTGTTGAAGCCCTTGATGCCATTAAATGCCACTTCCAGCCCATTTGAAAGAGATCGACATTAGCATGCAATGTTCCTAGATCAATAAATAATTTTAGAGAGTTACAAAAATGATTTCTAGCCAATTTTATTGGATTTTGGATAAAGGTGATAAAAAAAGATATTGAAAGAATTGATATTTATTAGACCAAAGGAGGGGGAATCCCTCAAAGAATGTGGATAAATTCTACCAAATGACATTAGAAATTGATGGAGTAGATCAAACTATAGCAGCCTCACTCTAGAATGGAATTAAAAGCAAAAAATCAAATATCACCTAAATTTGGAACTACCCAAAAGTTACTCAAAAATCTTAGAAGCACTTGAGAGGCACATAGATGTAAAGAGTTCATAAAGGATGAAGACAAAAGCTCTAGTAAAAGGAAGAACAAATCCCCTTGTTGAGAAGAAGAATCATCTAAGAGAAGGAAAGGGTCACCTCCCCTAAGGGAAAGAGAAAGGTATGGTAACTTTAGTCTTCTGATCCGATCATGTACCAACATATTTCAAGAGATAAAGGATCAAGGATACCTTCCTCATCCACAACCAATGAAGTTAAATCCCTAAAGGAAAAATTCCAATAAATATTGTCCCTACCACAAAGTGTGAATGCTCCATCTTGCAAAACAAATATAACTACTCATATTTTGATGATCAATAAATACACAATGAAATATACATGTAAAATGTCAAGGTGAATAAAAATACCAAGTGTAAAAATTCCAAGTGTAGGACCACAGTTGCATCTTAGCCCCTTGCCATAATGCTCGTGGTGTTCTTAGGAGGAAGTAAAGTCCCTGGACAACTATAGTTGCATTGCAGCTGCCTGCATGTAGCACTTAAGACCTCAGTCGCAAGCTAAAGGTGCCACTTGATACCGTTTGCCACATCAGAAGAAGAAATGCTTGGCAAAGCTTATGCCGCTGCGTATTTCACCTAGAGTGCAACCTATACTGCAACTGCTTGTGTTATTGCTTGCCAATAGGCAACAACATGAGTTTTAGAAGATGCCAGGGTTTCAACAGGAGTCGATTTCCCATACTTCCTACCATATTGCCATGACTGCAGCTAATACCACGGCCCCCTGTGGTTAACTTGCCGACTCTAACGGTCAAAAATTTGAATATTGCAAAGCTACATATTACTACCCAATCATTTCCAATAGTTTAGTTTTTGAGAGATCTATTGGAGATGGAATGTTGGAATGTTTTAAGGTTGTTGATTAAGCTTTAACCTTCAAGAAATCTTTAAAATCTAAGGCAAAAGCACTAAACCTTTATTATTTTTCACTCAAGAGCTTTAAATCTTCACATCTATTCAAGGCCTTTGTCATCTACATAGAGGGAAGATCTTCTATATTAAATGAACAATTGAAGGATTATAAGGCTTCCTTGGTGTTTACATTGATACACTAATAAAAGTGTGTTGTAGCGTGAATTGGAAATGGCAAAGCAAACTTTACAGCTTGACGAATGTTCTAGTTCGGGCAGCATAAGCAGGGAACAAAAAGACATCCTCATCCAACAGAGGCAACAATCTCTGATCATCTTTCCTAAGTCCAGCATGATCGAAAACTACCGCTATCAACAACTCTGCCAGATTGGGCCCCACATCAACGCCCCTATCCTTCGAATGACAGTGGAATGGTGGGGTAGCAGACTGGATCTTCCCCATGGCGCCCATCAAAAGTGGCCAGGGAAAGATTGGCATGTGTCTTCAAATGGAGACCAGGGACATTGTTTACGTCAATCCCCCTGTGGAGCCGCTTACAAGGATGCCGCTGACGCTCCTGTGAATCCGCTGGTGAGGACGCTATCGACGCCCCTGCGGAGCCGCTCACAAGGATGCCGTCGACGCTCATGCGGATCCGCTGACGAAGACGCTGTCGACGCCCTGTGGAGCCGCTTACAAGGATGCCGCTTGACGCTCCTGCGGATCCGCCGACGAGGACCCTGTCGACGCCCTGCGGAACCGCTTACGAGGATGCCGCTGACGCTCTTGTGGACCCGCTGATGAGGACGCTGTCGACGCCCCTGCGGAGCTGCTTACAGAGAATCACCGAGCGAACATCATATCGCGCACAGAGCCACGTGAGGAACTCACGCGTTGACTCCAAATTCGGCGGCT
>JAYJMB010004867.1:0-12562 GCA_036873735.1 Pouteria campechiana | reverse complement strand
TGGTTTAGCATATGGTGTGTACCCTAACCATGCACAAACAATCAATCTCATTCATGAAATTGGTGATCAAGCAATTAAACAAATCAAATGATTGCAATAAATATAGTAAATAAAACAAGATGAAATTGCATTGATAAACCAAAAATCCCAATTACCAAGAATATTTAAGAAAGCTACATCTTCATCCTAGAAGGATAAACTAGTTCATGGAAGAAAAAGAAGAAGGAACTCCCTTCATAAACATGGAATTTTACAGAACTTGATCTCCTCTCTTGCTCCCTTGCTTCTCTTCTCTTGCAAAAATATCCTTCCCTTTGCCTCCAAATGAGCCTAAAAGAGCCCCAAAAAACCCTGATTCAAAAAATATGGAAAACCTCCCTAAAATAAAGTTTTATAGTGTAGAAATGGGGGAGAAAATGCCACACACACAAAGGGGGGAAATCTTATGCCGCTGGCCCGAGGTTGCCATCCACCAGAGATGCGCCAACTGTTTTGACTATAAATCCCTCATATAAACTCTAAATCATATGATTCTTGATGCATTAGAAAGATAAATTCTAGACATATAACTTTTATGTTGAACATATTTACCAATTAAGCCTCCTAATAAGCCAAAATTGGTCCACAATGGATATAAGGTTCTGCACATCCAAAACTGTTGTAGTTTTATGGTCATAAATTCCATATATGATCTTAGAATCACCTAATTTTTTATGAATTTAAAAAATAATTTAAATATCTACAAATGTTATATTCCACATGTTTTCCCAATCATCCTTATAATACTCCAAAACTGTACTACAAATGATACCACTTTCGGCACCTTAGAAATTCCTGTCGGTAGATTTGAAGTTAGAGATAGTTGCATTGTTTTGGCCATAAATTTCATGTTTAAACTCCAAGTCCTATGATTTGTGATAGTTTGGATAAATAACATTAAAGGATAAAACTTTTATGTTGACTACTTGAGCTTAATCAATCTACAAATATATACAAAAATGGCCTCAAAGTGGCGCTAGCAGCCCCCAAATTTGGGGCTGACGATGCCAGATTGCTGTCCACATTTTTCTTCTAAAAAGATGTTACTTTCCATTATCCAACTTGGATGTTCCTTATGTTTCTTTTCTCCATGTTTCTCTCCATATTTTTTTTCATTTTTTCACTTAATTATCTATAAATAAACATACTAAATCAACATAGAATTTACTTATCAAGTAACCAAATTAAGTACAAATTTATTGGAATCCACTACATTTACTTCAAAAGAGGATCCAAAACATATGTGAATTTAGGTAATAAAATATGATATATTATGAGCTCATCACATTGCAATGCAAGAAGAGCTTAACCAGTATGAAAGGAACAAAGTATGAGAATTAGTTCAAAAACCAAAGAACATTGATGTAGTTGGAACTAAATGGTTATTCAGAAACAAACTGGACGAAAGTGGATTAGTTGTAAGAAACAAGGTAAGGCTAGTTGCTAAGGAGTATTCCTAAGAAGAAGGAATTGATTTTGAAGAATCATATGGGCCTGTAACAAGATTAGAAGCATTACAATGCTACTAGCTTTTGCATCATATAAGAATTTTAAATTATTTCATATGGATGTAAAGAGTGCATTTCTAAATGGATACCTAAGTGAGAAAGTCTATGTAAGAAAACACGCTAGTTTCGAAAGTGATGATCAACCCAATCATGTTTATAAGCTCAGCAAAGCATTATATGATTTGAGACAAGCTGCAAGAGTATGGTATGAAAGGTTGAGTAAATTCTTAAATGATCATCAATTCAAAAAAGGAAAGTTTGACACTACCTTGCTCACAAAAAATATTGGCATAGATATCTTGATAGTTCAAATTTATGTGAATGACATTAAATTCGGTGTTACTAATGCACATCTTTGCTAAGACTTCTCAAAGATCATGTAGGTGGAATTCATGATGGGAGAGTTGAACTACTTCCTTGGATTGCAAATCAAGCAAAGATATGATAGAAACTACCTTTGCCAATCCAAATATGCTAGAGAAATGCTGAAGAAGTGTAAAATGGAAGAAATTATAGCAAGTACTCCAATGAGCACATCAACAAGGCTGGATAAGGATGAAAAAGATAAACTTGTAGATCAAAAACTATATCAAAGTATGATTGGATCTTTTCTTTATCTTACTCCATCTAGACTAGATATTCTATTTAGCGTATGCTTAGGTGCTAGATTTCAGTCCAGTCCTAGAGAGTCTCATCTTATTGCAGTAAAATAAATTTTTAAGTATTTGGTTGATACACAAAATCTAGGACTCTATTATCCTGAGGGAATTGGTTTTGAATTAATTGGATATTCAGATGCTGACTTTGGGAGATACAAATTTGATATAAAAAGTATTAGTAGAACCTATTAATTTCTAGGAAATATTCTGGTATGATGTTTCTCTAGGAAACAAACTAGTGTTTCTCTCTCTACAATAGAAGTTGAATATATAGCTGGAAGTTGTTGAGCTCATCTACTTTGGATGAAACAATAACTTCTAAATTATGGACTGAGCTATAGAGACATACCCATTAAATGTGACAAAACTAGTGCCATATGCTTGACAAAGAACCTTGTCTTACATTCTCAAACCAAGCATATAAAAATTAGGCACCACTTTATTAGAGACCATGTAGAGAAATATGATAGATGTCTAAAGTATGTGCCTACAAATGCTCAACTTGCTTACATCTTTACTAAGCTACTGGCTTTAGAAACTTTCTACAACATTAGAGAAGAATTAGGCATCACTAATGTGAACACCTAAGAATAAAATCTTTAATGTTTCTATGCCTGAAGTTGCACTATTTTTGATATGTTTTCAATGAGGCTCGACTTCATCTCAAATCAAGCCAGTTATTTCTATACATTGTTTGATTCCCACTTTGTCTGAATCATGGTTTTCAAGGTAGACTACACCTCATTTTCTTGTCAAAATTAATTTACAACTATTCATATCACATCGAAATCTATCTGTGGTATTCCTTCTTTCTTGGAATATCATACCAACTACCAAATATTACCCCAACAAAAAGTCTATTTTAACTAATGACTCATAGTCCTTCTCTACCTCACAAAGATGAAGTGACTTAGGCAAGGGAATTGAAAAAGAAGATATAGAAGGAAGACACATGAGTGGTGGAAATTGAAGAACCAAACGACTACCAAATATTACCCCAATGAAAAGTCTAGTTTAACTCATGACTCATAGTCCTTCTCTACCTCACAAATATGAAGTGACTCAAGGAAGGGAATTTAAAAAGAAGATATCAAAGGAAGACACATGAGTGGTGGAAATTGAAGAACCAAGGGTTGTTTCTTCACTTTTCTTGGTGAGATGATGTTACTTCTATTTGTGACAATATTACAATTCACCTAACTAGTCAAAAGTATCTCTCTTCAATATATGGCTAGCAAGAAAATGATTTATATCTCAACTAGTTTGCCCCCAAATCTAAGAAAGATATCTATGCAACGAGGGCTGTGATTCGGTCCATCTCATAACAACCTGCTACCTTCTTCACCATATTCTATTCATTTGGCCATTGAAAAGTATTAGATGCCATACTTTCAAGCAATGCATAAGCATCTTCTGTAATCTTTCCCATGAGTGAACCTCTCAAAGTAGCAACCATAATAGTCCTGGTTTGACCATTCAACCCATTGTAGAATAATTGAATTTGAAGCCAGTTAGGAAAACCATGTTGAAGACACCTTCTGATCAGGTCCTTGAACCTCTCCCAACATTCATAGAGTAGCTCAAAGTCCATCTATTTGAATTGCTCTATCTCACTTTTGATTTGAGCAGTCTTCGTAGGTGGGAAGAATTTTGCTAGGAACGTTTCCACCATCTCATCCCGTGAGGTGTGCTTCTTGGTTGTAAGCTCTGCAACCAACCTCTTGCTTGATCCCTCAACAAAAATGGAAACAATCTTAGTCTAATTACTTCATCTAGAACACCATTCATTTTCAAAGTATCACTTATTTCTTTGAACATCATCAAGTGAATGTTTGGATCTTCACTTGATGAACCTCCGAACGGATTTTGCTGCACCATGTTAATCAAAGCCAATTTTAGCTCAAATTTGTTCGCATTGATCTCTGGACAACCTATGCCAAAATAGTTATCATTAACCATTGGTTAAAATTAATCCTTGATTGCTCTTGGCAGATTTAGTTCTGCCATTGTGATTGATTTGGTTTGCTTTGCTCTTCTGATTTATCGAAGTGTTCTTTCGATCTCTAGATCGAAAAAATTCAAATCAAGTTCTCTTGGATCTTGCATGCACTATCAAGGAAACAAAAAGAAATTTAATCAAATAAAGATAAGATGACAAAAAAATTTAGAGTAGAATTAAAGAATAGAAATCCAAAATAACATTAGAACTATCTTGTTGCAATACTAGTGATAGAAACTACACCAATCCCTAGCAACGACACCAAAAACTTGTTCGTATAAACTAATTGCAAGTGCACGACGTCAAGTTTTGCAGTATAGTAGTAAGAAAGTATCGTTTCCACTAGGATTATGTATTCCAATTAATCACTATCTATTATAGTGAATAATCCTAATTTTATTTGGAAGATTAAGTGATGTGAATTTAACTAAAAATTAAAAATAGATAGGCTTTTGAATGAAAGAATTCAAGGTAAAGAAGCTCTAGATGATCGAATTCACCTGTGTTTTATCACGGTGCTCTTAACTCATTATACATTGATCATTTTATTAGTTTATAAATCAAGAATGCTAATTTACTCAACTCCCTCTCCCATGTGCTAAGATAAGTATCTACTCTCTATATTCCAATTTTGATATCCTTATAAAAATCGAAAGGTAAAGAATGCATTACACTATGTGATTCTTTTGAATGATTTCATAGAACCTAGAAGCTCTCCCAAGTCATCTAGAATCTCATGTTATGATGCCTAGATCATATTCAAGATTGCCTCTCCCAAGTGTCAAATCCCAAATGTGTATTCATTTAATAAATGGCCAATAAATTGAAAGCATTAAAAGAAAGTCATCACAATTAAAGCAATAAGAACTTTCAATCATATAACCCATTAATCACACCATAATGTTAGCACAAGATCCATCTCCCCTCTAGGAGGAGGAGTTTAGCCACTCATAATGAAATAAGAATCCATAAAACATTCATATAACATTATCAAAATTTAAATTCTAACTTTAAAATAAGTTATAAATGATGAATAGGATCGAAAACACTAAAGGAACAAGGATTGAAATGGTAGCAAACTCTTCCTGACGATGCTTGGTTTGATTTGCAACTTGAAGCTTCTTTCTCTCCAAAAGCCTCTCGAAAGATGTTCTCCAAGGTGACTTCTCTTTGTTTTATACTTCCTTCTTTGAAGATTTGTCTTTTTCCATTATTTCCAAGCAATCGTAGAAAATCTGGAGTCGTGTCTAAGCCATTTCAGAAAATCTAGAATTGTGTCTAGAGCTCCAATGCCGCAACATAGATTTCCTGTGTTGTGGCATAGACTTTCTGTTTTGCCATCTTTCCCTTTGCCTTGGACCTGTGCCGCAACACAGTCTTATGTTGCGGCACAAACTTTCTATTTTGCCTTGTTCTAATTTTGTGCCGCGACAAAAATTTCCTGTGCTATGGCATAGACTTGCTGATTTTACATGTTTTAATGTTGTATCATAGCACATACTTGCTATCTGTTTGCATCCCTTTCTTCTAGCTTTGTTTCAGTGCCACGACACAGTATTTCTATGCTGGGGCACAGACTTTGTCCATTATTCCTTTGCAATTTTTCCACTTCATTGCATTCCTTGTACTTTCTTCATCCTTTTTGAAGTTATGTACTTACAAACAAACACAAACATAAACACATCAAATTAACTAAAAGTAACTCAAGAATAAACCAAAATTTCATTTGAAAAGGAGTGATATAAGTGAATAATATTCACTTATCAGCCCATTCCCACCATCTAATGGGAACTTGTACATTTGCTTGCTATTGATTATTTATCTAAGTGGATAAAAGCAATGGCCACTAGAACTAATGATGGTAATGTTGTGATAAAATTTTTGAAAGAAAGGATTTTTACCAAGTTTGGCACTCCAAGAGCAATCATCAGTGATAGAGGTACTCATTTTCACAATTGGATACTTGCAGCTTTGTTGAAAAAGTATAGCATTACTCATCGAGTGACAACTCCTTATCATCTATGAACATTCGGATAAGTTGAAGTCCACAATTTATAGATCAAAACAATTCTAGAGAGGACAATGAACATCTTAAGGAAAGATTGGGCAATGAAGTTAAACAATGCACTGTGAGCATATAGAACTGCTTTTAAGATGCCAATTGGAATGAGTCCTTATAGACATGTCTTTGGGAAAGCATGTCATTTGCCTATGGAGTTGGAGCATAGAGCATATTGGGAAATCAGGAAGTTGAACTTTGATTTACAGAAGGCAAGTGAAGAGCAAAAGCTTCAGTTGAATGAATTATAGGAGATAAGAGATGAAGCCTATGAAAACGCAAAGATTTACGAGGAGAGAACAAAGCGATATCATGAACAAATCATTCATAAAAGATGCGTAGAACTTGGAATGGAAGTTTGGCTTTATGACTCACATTTGTGTTTATTTCCAAGAAAATTGCAATCACGTTAGGCTGGACCACTCTTGGTCACATAAGTGTTTTCACATGGAGTTGTTGAATTGAAAAATCCATAGGATGGAAGCACATTCAAGTTCAATGGTCATCGAGTAAAGATATATGTGAGAGATGTCATGCTATTGCAAAGGAGTGAAGTTGTTGGATTTTTGAATCAATCAAAGAATTCATCTTGCACAAATGTTAAATAATACGCTTCTTGGGACATAACCCAAGTTTTTGAACTTTCTTTATTTTCTTAGTATTTAGTTTAGTTGTTTATTTATTTTCTCCATTAGGATAGATTTTTTTCATTTATTTAGTGGTTTATTATTTCTATTGCAGAAGGAAGAAATCTGATTTCAGATTGGGTGTAGAAGTTTCAGAGGATTGCAGTTGATGTTTCAAGTGTTAAAACTGCTAGAAATTTGCAAAGGATACAAAATTAATTTCAGAAGAAGAGGATGAGAATGCACTTCATTTAGGGAAGACCTTGAACTTAAACTTCTTTCATTATTTCATATTGAGGAAAATGTTTAGTTTCAGTTGGGGGATATTTGAGGATTTACATTCAGATTTTTATTTAGTTTTGGGCCTATTTTTTTAATTTAGGTATAATTTTGTTGATGAGCTGTATTTTTGATGACTTAACTAAAGAAAATCTAAAAGCAAATGTATTACAATGCTGAAATTGAATAGGATGGATTCTCTCTTAATGATAGTAGCATATGTTAAGTTTTTTATTACCATTGCACATGATTTAAAAAGAAGGATAGGTGTTACCTTATGATTCAATAATTCTTTTGATAAGTCTTTCTTCTTCATGAATTATGAAAATTTTGAGCACCTTATGTCATGATCATGCAAAGTGTATGAGATTTAGTTTATGATATTGTAAATTCAGTGACATATTCTGGTTGACATAAGCATGCTGGAACTTGTTTGATTATCCCTCAAGGTGAAATCCTAGATAACATATTTATTTGGAAATGATTTAGGCATTCTTTGATTAGTTTGATCCTTTCAAGCTAACTTAGTACATTCATATCACTTGTGTCCCCATTGAGCCTTAATGAAAGAATGACAAATGCAAATCATGTGAAAGACCATCATTCAACTTTTCTTTTGTTGGCCTCATCATCCAAACCTTTTCAGCTTGAAAAACCATGCTTGACCTATTGAGAGACATATTCTAGACACATGATTGCAAAGAGGCATAAGAGTGCAAAAGAAGATAAGTTTTGGGGTATTTGAAAGAAGAATGCCAAAGGAAAAGAAAAGGGACAAAATGGAAAAAAATTAGTAAGAATTCATCCTTCAGTTGGGGGGATCATATCTCTATGAACTTGACAGAAATAAGTTTGAGGGAGTGATAGTAATACAATCAATAAAATGGATAGAACCATAAACAAAAAGTTAAGTGAGTGAACATTCATGTGCAATTCAGTTATAATGTCTTACTTTGTGAATCCTTACTTTTTTTCTTTGTTACCCAAACCCAAGGCCCCATTACAATCTTAATAAAGATCTATTGATCCAAGTGAATAAAGTTATCTATAGTAGTGGAGAAGGATTATGAAAAGCAATCTTATGGGGTATTTTGTGAAGATCACTAGAATAACTAATTTTTACATTTTTGACTAAAAAACATGCATATAGCATGAGGTTGACACAACACACATATTTTCACGGCATGGAAGTATTGATGAAGCATGAGTTTTATAAGATTACTTAGTAAGTGTCTTGAATGACATATAAATTATGTGTATATGAGTAATTTGCCTAGCTTGTTACTAATTATTTGAGAGAGATTTTCCTAGCTGATTCATGAGTTCAAATTACTATGTTGCTCGAGTATGATCAAAAGTTAAGTTTGGGGGTGTTTGATAAGCTCATAATATATCATATTTTTTTACATAAATTTACATGTTTTAGATCCTATTTTGACATGAATTCAATGGTTTATATTGGCATTTGAGTAAATATTGCACTTAATAAAGTTTTATTTTGTTTCAGGTGTCAAAATCTACAAAAAGAAGCTGAAGATCACAAAAGATGTCACATTTAGGCATATTATGGTACTGATGGAATCAAATTTGGAAAATGTGTTCAATAATAAAGCTTTAGCCTTTGTTCTTATCTTTCTAACACATTAAGAATTACATGATTCTAAGTTTGGATAAGAAAATTATGGTAGAAACACTGTAACTGTCTCCAATAGTTGAAGCTATGTTTGAAACTTCACCACGTCTAGCATAATAATTTTGGACACTATTAAAAGGCATCACTTTGAGGCAATTTGTGGCATAGGAGAAGGGTGATTCAAAAAAAATGATCAACATAAGAGTTATAGACCTTTGAGTTATCTATCCAATGAATTAATAATTACTTGATTCTGAGTTCATACAAGAAAGTTATGATCAAAACACTAAAATTACTCTAGAACTGCTATGTCCAAAAATAACTCTAAACATGCAAAGTGATTTTGGACATGGATGCAATTTTGCCACTTCAATGTTTAGAAACTAACTTTAGACACATGAAAATTTCAAACAAAGGTAGAAAAATAGATTGGGATGAAACGAAAGTGCGAAACATGGGAATGTTAATTTTTAGAAGCTGATGTTTATGCTTAATTTATGTTCCAAATTTTCTAAAGATGGATGTGCAACAATTAACTATTTGGAAGTTGCAGAATTATGAAAGCAACTAATTTTAGAGTCCAAGATGTGCAATAACTCAATTTATTTTGGAACTTCTATTTTTATGCATGGAAGTTATCTTTTTGTATGGAAAGGTTGAGTTATTCTTAGAAGAGGACCTCTATTCTTAGAGGAATTGTAGTTCATGGAAGAGTTTTCTAAAACCCAGCTACTTTGGTTATTTAAAGACATTCAGAATAGAGAAACATATGCAAAAATAGATTGGCACAAAGTTGTGTACATGAGAAACAAAGGGAGCAATAGAGATTCTAAGTTTTGCAACATGCATATTTTCAAGAGTGTTCTTTCTATTTTCAGCATGAACTAATTTTCTTTTTCTGGGGTGAAGATGTAGCCCTCATTATTATTCTATATTAAATTGGGATTGTTAGTTGATTAATATTAGTTTTATCTTGTTTCATTCATTGTGTTTATTGCAACTATTTGATTGATTGAATTACCCGATCACCAATTCTATGAATTAAAGTAATTGTCTGAGAATATAGTTATGGTACACACCTTATGCTAAATCATGTACAAGCTCTCTTGAATGAATGGATAGATGGTTGTGGTACACACCTTATGCTAAACCAATCTATTTGATTCATTAAAGTTTTTCTAATTTTAATAGGTTTTTGCCTCAATTATGTTACACACCCTAGGTAGTTGGAAGGAGTGAAAATACTTAATTTAAACTCATTCACCTAATGGGAATAATCATATATTTTATAGAACAAACCCAAGATAATTAATTAACGCCAACATCCCAACAACATAGGATTTCATTGAGTGGTGAAATCAGATCTGTAGATGCTTGCAACCTTAGAATCTTTGTTACATTACTCACTATCATTGTTTTTGTTATAAGTTTATTTATTCAATCTCTACATCAACTTATTGATTTAGAGTAGTTTTTATTTTAGTAAGTATATTTAACTAAATTAATTTAGATAATTCTCTATGGTATCGACCCTTGCTTTCCAAACTATATTGCTATACACTAATGTACTTGCAAGGAATTAGAATTTGACCATCAACAACATATCCAGAATTTGGAAGAGACATTCCAATCCCTCCAAAACCATAGGATGAAACTAAATCCATAGAAGTGTGCTTTGTTGGTCCCATGTAAATGATAGCTCAAGAGAGGAGGGGTGAATTGAGCAAATAAAAATTATGGCAAAATAAAAATTAATGAGCTAAGTAGAAGTAGTGATGCAACACATATGTAATTTCCATATCTATTTGCTTAATCATCATGACTGCCTCACTTCCAAATTAAACTTCTCTGAGCCATTCTTATTTCAAGTAGGTTATTGTGTGTGTGTGTGTGTGTGTGATGATGTGAGTGATAATGTTATTCTTAATGAAGTAATCAAGAATAAAATAAATAAACAAACACACACACAAACAACACAATTTTTATAGTTTAGGAACCCCTCCCTACATCCACTCTTCCAAGAGCACATACTCATTGTGCCTTGAGTTCTACCATATCCCATATAATGGAAGTACACCAGTGCTGCCAACACTCTTCTGGATTTCAACTTTAGGGGGCATCAGTGTTCCTAACACTCTTCTAGATTCCAGCTTCAGGGGGTATAAACATATTGTTTCCAACACTCCTCTGGTTTCATGAGCTCACCAGGAAATTCACTGGTTTCAAAGATCACCAGCAAACTTGTTAGTTTTCCAAAGCTCTTCAACAACTCATACAATGTGGTTTTCTTGAGCTCACCACCAACTCACAAAGCTAATTGACAACACTCATTTTGCACATTACATTGCCTCTTTTACTAGGCTAATTTGTACATATTTTGAGCACATATAAAATGATATCTCATTAAAGCTCATTAGATATCAATACTTCAGATATATGATTAAGATAGAACTTTTTGGCTCATTATCTATCAGCGCAATGGAGGTTGATTATCTAGGAAAAACCGTAGTCTGATTGAGAGACGTTACTCGATTAAGCTCTATTTTGATTTCTCTCATCTCCCTTAACCTTCTTCATTGATACTGTACTACCTTTATATTGCTTTAGAAATTTTTGTCCATTAGAGGTAGTTAGCTTTCTTTTGAATTGATAAGCTCATAATATATCATATTTTTTTATAGCTAAATTCATATGTTTAAGCTTAATTATTTGCAAATCTTCATTTCTTTTAGATGAATTTTATATTTATTTGTCCAACTTTTTAGGTATCTTGAAAATGAAAAAGAAGAGAAAATGGATGGAAAAAAAAGCTCAAAGGATGGAAAAGAAAATAACTAAAAAATGAGTAAAAAATCAGAGTGCAAAGGAGAAGCCTAGTCTGCCCCGACCTAGCACCGGTAGCGTAAGGACCCGCGACCACCATTGGCTAGGCAATGAGTTGGTGCTAGTGGTGGATTAGTAAATTTTGTGGATTTTCCCCATGGCATATCTCCTAGGATTTTGAGAAAAAAATTAGGGTTTTTTAGAGGTACTTCACACTTCCGTTTGGAGAGTTCTTTCTAAGGTTTGGAGGCCAACTTCTAGGATTTTTCTTGTGGAGAAAAATGACGGATTGCAAGTAAGCAAGAAAAAGGAAAGAAGATGTTCTTCATTGTGATCATCCTGTCTAAGGGAGTTGTTTCATTTTCTAATATAAACTAAAACTTTTTTTCTAGGGTGAAGATGCAACTCTTTTTTATACTCTTTGTTATGGATTGTTGGTTTTAATATTATATGATCTTATTTTATTCATGATGTTGTTTGCAATGATTTAACTTGTTTTATTGCTTGATCACCAATATCATAAGTTAGATTAATTATCAAAGTATAGTTAAGGTAGACACCATATGCTAAACTATGAGCTCTCTTGAATGAGAAGGATAGATGGTTAAGGTAGACACCATATGTTAAATCATACTATTTTGGTTCTTATGTTCTTGAGCTTAATGGGTTCTCACCTCAATTATGCTGCACACAATAAGTAATTGAAATGAGCAAAAATACTTGATTTGAACCTGCATACCTAATGGTAATAATCTTACTTTTGAAAGAATGAACCCAAGTGAGGCATTAAATTCAACATTTCATTGGCAAAAGGGTATCATCTTGCAGTGAAATCGGATCCCTAGACCTTTGCATCTTGTTAATCTCTCTACACTATATTTAGCCATTGATTTACTTTCATTCCATTAAGTTTCTAAAATTCTAAAATTATACCAAA